>BPUM01000490.1:0-38305 GCA_020521455.1 Prunus kanzakura
AATTGAAACATCCCATCAGCTGCAAAGCTCTTACAAAGCCACCAAAAGACCAGAAGCTGCCACCATTCACAGGAGGATTTGTTCCAAACAAACCAACACAGAACAAAGTCTATTCTTTCGATCTAACTAAGGTTGATGCTCTGTTTGATGAGATGCTGCTAGAGAAGGCAATAGAGACACCTCACAAGCTGCCCAAACCAGAAGAACTCAAGGGCAGACAGTATTGCAGGTGGCACAACTCTTGGAACCATTCCACCAACAGTTGTGTTGTTTTCAGAGATGTCATACAAGAAGGAATAACAGCAGGAAGATTGAAACTGGCAGAAAAACCTCCCTTAGTGACGACAGATCCTTTTCCCCAACCTCAAGTCAACATGGTCAACCTGAATTGGCCAAAACAAAAGAGGAGCCAACCAGCTACAAAAGCTAGCTCCAGCAGAGACAAAAGATTTACAAGGGAGACTATTCAAAGGCCAAAGGCAACCATTTCGGCTGGGGTAGTGCTATGCAGCAAGTGCAAGTGTGAAAGTGAGTTAGAAGTGACTCTAGACATGCAGAATCAGTCTATACCCAGCGTTTTTGACCGGATTGGAATATCGCGTCAACAAGGCCCAGTTCCAGCACCTTCTAAAGACAGAGCCAGACAAAGGGACTATCTTAAGCCTACCCAGCACAACAGAAGAAAGCCAGAGCACCCCAAGAAGGAAATACCAATTAAGATGCCCGGAAGTGACAAGCCTTTGGCGACTATCATAGAAGGCAGATGGTATTCCGTCGGAAAAATCGGTAGGCCAACTCTGGAGCTAACCAAAACTCAGAAGAGGATAGTTCAAAGGCAATATTGTACCTTCCTCAGAAACAAGAAAGACGCACAAGTACTGCCAGAGACAAGCTTTGCCAGAAGAAGGAAGAATCCAGAAGTAACTCCTCAGGCAGAACAAGCAACATATCAACCACAAGAGCTGATTAAGACAGAGTCTCCAGGCAAACCCTCCATCCATCCAACCTCATCCCCAGTCGATCAGCCTGAACTTCCGCAAATACAAGGCGGATCCGAACCAATTTCAGAAGAAGGACGAGAAGACTGGACTGAAGAAAATGAGGAGGAGCAGTTAGACTATGAGCCATCTGCAGAGGACCAGACTGGGCTCCTCGAGACAGAAGAATAAGAAGACTGGACAGAAGAGATGGAATATGATGGAGGACTAGATGAAGAAACCGAGGCTTTTGGTGCACAATTGGAGAGCTTATTGCAAGGTGATCTAGGCATTAACATGATGTTCGTCTTGTCAGAAAAATTCAGGGTAGCAGAAGGACAAGGAAGCACTCTGGAGGGAGACGTATTCTCCCAGGAAAGTTTTGAATGTAAACTGGCAGAAGTAGAAGAGGCGTCAGAACAGCAAACACCTGCTGCCAAAACAGGTGGAACTACCATGAAACCAACCGCAGAACAGCTTTGTTTCTCCAAACCAACCAAGGAAATGGCTAATCACCTCAGACCTCTGTTCATAAGTGCAAACTTTGGGGGTATTCCTATTTCCAAAGTAATGGTAGATGGAGGTGCAGCCATTAATCTTCTGCCTCACAGGTTGCTGAGCAAGATGGGCAGAATAGAGAAGGATCTAATTCCAACACGTCTGACTGTCACCAATTTTGCTGGGGGCATCACTAAGACTTACGGAATCCTGGATGTTGACGTCATAGTTGGAACCAAAGAGCTGAAGATTGCCTTCTTTGTGGTAGACACCACTTCTACCACTTATAATGCATTGCTTGGCAGGGACTGGATTCATTGAAGCTTATGTGTTCCTTCCACTCTGCATTAGTAACTAGCCCTTTGGAATGAAGAAGGTTACATGGAGATAGTAGAGGCCGATCCACAGCCATTTCTGCCTTCTGCCATGTGTTTTGAAGCAAGGTACTATCATGATGACTTTGGTCCTTTCACATTCTTTGGAGTCAACCAGAACGGCCACCCTCATGGTGTCACGGCCTAGAGACTCATTGTTTGTGCTTGATAAATCACGGCCATAAGCTGGCCGAAGGAACCCTTTCTCTCGGCCCTGGCACTTGTTTGTAAAACTGAAATGCGGCGTTTAGCCAGGGTACTTCGCCTTTCTAAAGACAAAATAAGAAATGCTAAGGCATGATCATCTCGGCCTTAAGTGCAGGCCGAGGCCAAGGCCGGGCAATTTCACGGCTAGGGGCATTAAAAGCAAATCATCACGTGACAACAGGGTCCCAGGCTTCATTTAATGAAGTAGTGCCTGTTTAAATGCAGCAAAACCCACTGGCCACAAAGGAGCATTTAATGCGCGAGGGAAGATGGGAAGTGATTGAAGTCAGGATTTGGTGATGCGGATCAGAGTGATTAGACGTGGACATTCTCACAAAGAATTCTGACAGCTTGAGATATTGGTTCACCAGCTATCCAGGCCATAAATACGTCTCCACGACCAAAAGTTCAGAACCCATGATCGAGAGCGGCGGCCGAGATTCACCAGGATTTCGGGGGTCACACCACCATACTTCACGATCCCAAATGTCGATTGGACTGCCCACTTGCTCTAATCAAGCTCCACCACGCAGATTTTCAGCCTCGATTACTCCTCCAGGGACTCTCCCTATAAATACAAGGCTCGAGCTACATTCAAAAGGTTCAACACCAAAACAAAGCCTCCCACGGAGTGTTTGTGCCTGATAAATCACGGCCATAAGTTGGCCGAAGGAGCCCCTTCTCTCGGCCCTGACACTTGTTCGTAAAAGCTGAAACGCAGCGTTTCGCCAGGGTACTTCGCCTTCCTAAAGACAAAAGAAGAAATGCTAAGGCATGATCATCTCGGCCTCAAGCGCGGGCCGAGGCCGAGGCCAAGCAAAATCGCGGCCAGAAATATTAAAGTCAGATCATCACGTGATAACAGGGACCCAGGCTTCATTTAATGAAGTAGTGCCTGTTTAATGCAGCAAACCCACTGGCTACAAAGAAGCATTTAATGCATGAGGGAAGGTGGGAAGGGACTGAAGTCAGAATTTGGTGATGGGGATCAGAGTGATTACACGTGGACACTCTCACAAGAATTCTGACAGCCTGAGACATTGGTTCACCAGTTATCCAGGCCATAAATGCGTCTCCACGGCGAGAAGCTCAGAACCCACGATCAAGACCGGCGGCCGAGATTCACCGGGATTTCTGGGGTCACACCACCTTACTTCACGATCCCAAATGTCGATTGGACTGCCCACTTGTTCCAATCCAGCTCCACCATGCAGATTTTTAGCCTCGATTACTCCTCCAGGGACTCTTCCTATAAATACAAGACTCGAGCTATATTCAAAAGGTTCAACACCAAAACAAAGCCTCCCACGGAGCAACTTATTTTTTCCTGTAATGCACTTTCAATATCTTTACTTGCATTCCTAGGAGTAGTGGTAGATTGTAAGGAAAATCCATTCATCAATATATCATACGACCCTTGATTTTCAAGGCGCCGGAGCACCATCCTTGTTGTTCGTTCACTCACCCCATATATCATACGACTTTCGCTCCCTGAGTAGCGCGCCAGAGCACCGCCCAAAACCCACCACCTACACCATTACTCAATGGCCTTGTAGTTCAGGCCGTGAACCTAACAGCCGAGACCAGTTCCTCTCTCGGCTACAATCGTATGATTAGGAAGACGAGTTCAAACAGGCGCACCACTCAACCATCCAACACTCATCAACACATCGACGCACGGTAGACCGTGCTGGCACGCCCCCGCACAAACCGCACCGCACCCAAAAGCAGGAAACCGCGTGTTAACGCATATCCCCTCGGCCCGGAACTCCAGGCCGTGAGATTTGCGCGGCAGACACTTTTGGCACGCCCGGTGGGATACTTGTAAAAAATTTATGGTGGAAACTAGGGCATAGGCAAAGCTCAAAAACAAAGCGGTCGAAATGACATCTGAGACTCCTGAGTCCGCCTCACCAATCACAACTACCGAGACCGAAGGTTCGGTCGGGATTTCGGCCAGCGTTCCAACAACGACGGTTCGCACGGCCGAATCCATGCAGGAATAGGCAGTGGTGGAGGAACTGATGTCTAAGCAGGCCAACAGGATAGAAACATCCTTCATGGCCGTGATGGACAGGTTCTCCTCAGAACTACGAACGCTCTTTCAGGAGAGGATGCCCGTGGCCTCGCCCGCGACACCTCCCAGATCCGGATCGAGGGGCCAAGAGCGCGACAGAATCGAGCCCTACGGCAAAAGCTGCAGCCTCGGCGTCTCGGCCCACACCCAAGCATCAGGCTACGGCCAGCATTCTTTGCCACCAACAAACAGCTGGACGAATTCTGGACCAACCTATTCGGCAGAGACAGCGCGCGGACCGCTCCATGCTTTTGGCTGTATCACTAGGGCACGACAACTTCACGCATCCTGCGGTCCACCCATTCAGCTCAGTTCATACTGCCGCCGTCCACACCCATCCTGGCCCAAGCAACGCATCTGCTGTATCATCACAACAGTACGATCTAGGCAGTCTGACCGCCTCACCACCTTTGCAGGCGTCGTCGTGTCCGTTGGGCTCTCACCTTCACTATGGGTCGGGCGTTCCAGCAACAACGCATATGCACCTTGGACAAACCCACAGTGCTCATTTGGCATCAACCAGCTCGGTTATCTCGGTCGAGCCCTTGGTTCAAATGGCCCCGCAGGCAAGGCCTCAGAACGAGGTGCTACAGGCCACGCGGCCGTATGCAGCCCAACATGAGGCACCACCTCAAGGGATCCGGCTCGAAGACGTCCAGCGGATGATCGAAGACGGCCTAGCTCAGAGGCGGCCGGACATGCCAAGATATACGAGGCCGTACCCGCCAGAAATTGACCGGATCCCCCTTCCCCGGAACTATCGATTGCCAGAGTTCATGCTTTTTTTCTGGGGATGGGCAGACCTCCTCCATTGAACACATTGGCCGTTTCACGGCCCAGTGTGGAGAGGCCGATTCGGACGCTCAGAGACTCCGACTATTTGTTCATTCTTTGACCGGTGCGGCGTTCTTATGGTTCATAAACCTTCCGCCGAACTCAATAAGGGATTGGTCTGATATGGAAAGGGTGTTCCACGAACACTTCTACTAGACCAACCGAGAAATAACGGTCGCCGAGTTGGCAAGAATGAGCCAAGCATCGGATGAGTCACCTCGCGATTACCTACAACGGTTCAAAACATGTAGGAATTGGTGCCGCACGAACCTACCAGAAAGGGAGTTCGTCAAGATGGCCGAGGAAGGATTGGAATTTGAATACCGGAAGAAATTCCAGGGAATCGAATTTCGGGACATGCATGACTTGACCAACAAGGTGGACAGATATGCGTCCTTGTTGAAAGAGGAGATGCAGAAGAAGACGGCCTCAAAGGGGACCTACTAAGGCTCGACCTTTGGTTTCATATTCATGGTTTGACATGATGCGTTAAATATTTAACACAAAATTTTTAATGAGGGTTTCCAAGTCTAGCATAACAGATGAAGCACAAAAGAATGGTAAACAAGTGTATATAATTTTTTCTTTCTTTTACTATTCATATTGTGATTAAAACTTTGTGCCAACATATTGTGATTTTTAATCTGCATTGCACTCGTAGGTTTATTGCAGGGAATTCCTTCTACCCTCCAGAACTTTTTAGGTATGCAACATTCATTTCCATCTTTATATGTTTTGCACATTGATTTTTTTTTTTCTATCAACTTTTTAAACTGTCAACTTATTTTATTTCTATAAAAAGTGGTTGTAACATTTTCTTCGACATCAACCTAGGGATCAACCAAATACGTCAAATGAAATTGATCCATGGTCGCTTGATAAATATTTTGGACTACATGTGTGAAGTGGTAAAACATGCAGACATCCAAGAAAGGGACGATGGCCTTGTCTATGAAGCAGTATTCCAAGCTGTCCGAAGAGGGATTATTGAGTTCGTTACTCGTTTATGGAAAGTAGATCCGGATTTATTGTGGCGAAGCAATTCAATGGGAAGGAACATATTTCACTATTCAATTGAGTGACGCCAGGAAAAAGTTTATAGCCTTAAATATGGGGTTGGTCCAAGAAATCTTATTGTAACATGGACAGATGCTTTTGGAAATGATATGCTAGATCTTGCAGAGATGCTAGCTCGAACGGAAATACTTGATCGTATTTCAGGTGCAGCCTTGCAAATGCAGAGAGAAATACAATGGTTCAAGGTTAGATATCTTCATTCTATATCTTTCTTGTAAATTAATTGTATTTAGAGCTAGTTGTGTGTGGTTGGTATGTTTTGGAAGAAACATATACAAATAGACATGTAGATATGAGCAAGATTTTTTCCTTATCTTTGAAATCTTCTTCTTCCTTCACTCTTGTTTTCTATATTTGGTGCCAAATAAATTTGTTTTTTTTAATCTCTTTTAGAATTATTTTCCATGAATGGTTGAAACCAATTTTCAAAATATTTATAAAAAAAAAGAAAAAAAAACTGTATTGCTTTTAGAAATAGAAATGCCCAGATCAGATGGTTGTTATATTTGAGGAGATAAATTTTTCTCGTTCAATAATTATGTCAACCATGACCTTTGAATCAGTTTTAATACGCATCTCTCCTGCACATAAATCTGTAGTCCATCTCGGGTAGCTTCAGTCAAACAATATGGTAGAATATTTTCTGATATATTTGATTATCCGAAAGGAGGTATTTATAATACAAGGTTACAAACCCTAGTAGGGTTAAACTAGGAAATAAGTGGAATCGTAATTATATAATATCTATACAAAAGGAAATAAATAAAATCCTAATAGAATAAGAAGGAAATATCCTAATAGAATAGGATATCTCGCTAACACTCCCTCTCAAGTTGGAGCAAAGACGTCACGCATGCCCAACTTGTCAAGCGAGTTGAGAAAGATACTTGTAGAAACAGCTTTCGTAAGAACATCGGCTAACTGATACTCTGAACGGATGAAGGGGAAGGAAACAATCTCCGCATCCAACTTTTCTTTAATGAAATTTCAATCAACCTCCACATGCTTTGTACAGTCATGTTGTACAGGGTTATGAGCAATTGTAATCGCAGCCGTATTGTCATAATATAAATCCATGGGTTTCTTAGGCCCAAAACCAAGGTCTCTCAACAATCTCCTCAACCATAGTAACTCAGATACACCATGGGCCATCCCCCGATACTCGGCCTCAGCACTAGATCGAGACACCACCTTTTGTTTCTTGCTCCTCCACGTAACAAGATTGCCACCAACAAACATAAAATACCTAGATGTCGAATGCCTATCTGTAGCTGAACCTGCCCAATCAACGTTTGTGTACCCTTCCACATATGTATGACCATACTTGGAAAACATTAACCCCTTGCCAGGAGTTACTTTGAGATACCTCAAAATACGTGTCACAGCTCTCATATGGTCTTCACTAGGCGAGTGCATAAACTGACTCACTACACTCACTGCATACGCTATGTCAGGACGTGTATGAGCTAAATAAATTAATTTCCCCACAAGCCGTTGATAGCACTCCTTATCAGTAGGAACTTGATCAGGATATAACCCCAACTTGTGATTCTGTTCACTAGGAGTATCAATTAGTTTACAATCCAACATTCCAGTTTCTGCAAGTAAATCCAACACATACTTCATTTGGGACAAAAAGATACCATGTTTAGATCTGGCAATTTCAATCCCAAGAAAGTACTTCAAGTCACCTAATGATTTCATCTCAAACTCAAGACGCTGTATATTTCTGGAGACTTTGCATTTTTGCCTGATCATCTCCAGTCACGATCATATCATCAACATGAATAATTAAAGCTGTCAATTTACCTTTATGACGCTTTAGAAACAAAGTATGATCTGAGTTACTCTGCACATACCCAAACTTCTTCATAGAGGCTGCAAATCTCCCAAACCACGCTCTTGGAGACTGCTTCAATCCATATAAAGACTTCCGCAGCTTACACACAACACCATCTTTAGAGGTTACAGGAATACCAGGAAGGAGATCCATGTAAATCTCCTCCTTGAGGTCACCATGGAGGAATGCATTTTTAACATCAAATTGTAACAGCGGTCAATCATGGCTAGCGGCGAAGGACAAGAGTACGCGCACAGTATTGAGCTTTGCTAATGGAGCAAAGGTCTCCGTGTAATCCACTCCATAGGTTTGAGTATACCCTTTTGCTACCAATCTTGCCTTGTAACGGTCAATGGACCCATCAGCCTTGTGCTTCAAAATAAACACTCATCTGCACCCAACTGCCTTTTTTCCCTTTGGTAAAGGCACTAACTCCCACGTGGCATTTTTGTTCAAGGCTTCCATCTCAATATGCATTGCATCTACCCATTTTGGATCAGATAAAGCATCCTGCAGCTTAATTGGCACACATACACTAGATAATTGACACAAATATGATGCATATGACTTAGACAAACGATGAGTTGACACATAATGGCTAATGGGATATTTATACTTGGCATGTATATCAAGAGAATATTGTACTTTAAGTTTCCCACGAGTGGTTCATGGGGGTAACTGATAAGGTGACACAGATAGATCATTAGAAATTACCTCACTTGATTCACTATCACGAGTAGATTGGGGCACTGGCAGGGCAGAGGGGGGTCTTGTGTCAATCTCATCTACACCAGAGTCTCCAGTATCACTATCACATTCTTCTGGGGAAGAGCCAGAAAACTCCAAAAAAGGGCCTGGCGACCGGTCGCTGATTTCTGGGGGACCGGTTGCTGGGCTGTCTTCGTCGCTCATCGAGGCAGGCGACCGGTCGCTGACCTCTGGGCGACCAGTCGCTTCATGTTCATGGGAAATTCCTTCTTCATGTCCAAGATTTTCCACATTTTCCATTCCGAAACTCTTCAATTCACTCCCCCTCTCCCCCTGAATTGGAGAGGAGGGAGAGACATAATAGGACACTTCTTCATGGAAAGTCACATCCAAAGTAACATGCACTTTCTGGGTAGGTGGATGATAACATTTATAACCCTTATGAGTAGAAGAATAACCAATAAAGACACATCGCAGAGCACAAGGATCAAGTTTACTCAGTTGATGAGAGTAGACATGAACATAAGCAACACACTCAAAAACGTTAGATGGCAACTTGGAAACGGAGACAGGGGAAACATGGTCACTAAACACATCATGCGGAGTCTTGAAATCAAGAACCCGGCTAGGCGTACGATTAATCAAATAGGCAGCAGACAGAACAGCATGCCCCCAAAGGTGATGGGGAACAGACATATCCAACATGAGTGAGCGGGCAACTTCAAGCAATTGACGGTTCTTTCTTTCAGACACACCATTTTGTTGAGGAGTAAAAAGGGTTGTCGTTTGGTGAATAATACCTTGAGCACGGAAGAAATACGCCAAAGTATTATTCACATATTCACATCCGTTATCTGTCCGAAATACTTTGACCCGAGCATGAAACTGAGTAGATACCATAGTACAAAACTTTGGAAGGATGGAAGCAACATCATGTTTATTTTTCAGCAAGAAAACCCAAGTAAGTCGGGTACAATCATCAATAAATGTGACGAACCAACGAAATCCATTCAAAGTAACGCGGGCCGGATCCCACACTGATGCACTAAATCAAAAGGCTTTGCAACTTTACTGTCACTCAAAGGAAACACAGTGCGATGGCTCTTGGCCAAAATACATGTCTCACACTTAAAACTGGACACATCACAGGAGCGAAATAAAGATGGAAACAGACGCTTAAGGTAGCCAAATGACGGGTGTCCCAAGCGACGATGCCATAACCAAATTTGCTGTTTGTCTTTGACACTGCAACTTTGAACAGTATTAACGACACGATCACGAACTTGTGCAGAAGGCAATGTCAAATAATATAATCCCCTATTCGTTTACCATGCCCAATCACCTCGTGAGTCTTGAGATCCTGAAAAGAGCAATGGGTTGGATAGAAAGTAGCAGAAGCATTAACTGTATCAAGTAATCGACCAACAAATAACAAGTTACAATGGATATTGTGAACTAATAACGCACGAGACAAGGACAGAGTTGGAGTGAGAGAAATTGTGCCCTCACGAGTATTTGGAGAGGGCAAGCCATTAGCACTAGTTATGTATGGGTCACGGGTCTTACTAGACAACTCATCAAAAAATTTAGCATCATAAGTCATATGATCAGAAGTACCAGTGTCAATTATCTAAGTATTGGAGCCAGTACCTGGAATAGAGTCAGAAACACGCAAATTTGCAGAAGTAGCAGTAGCAGCACCAACAATGGAGTTATCACCCATGATTGTAGCAGAAACTCAACAAAGCACGCAGAGTATACAACATAACATAGCACAGACACAAATACGGCAGATGCACAAAGACAGGCACGAACACAGTAGAGGCACGAACACGACAGAGTACACCGTGGAACACAACAAAGGTACATGCACAAGAATCCTAAAAGAAATTAGGGCACACAGTAGAACACGGGTGGGCACAACACACACAGGTCACCAGAAAGTCAGTTCTGATGCCAAGTCAAACAATATGGTAGAATATTTTCTGATATATTTCATTCTCCAAAAGGAGGTATTTATAATACAAGGTTACAAACCCTAGTAGGGTTAAACTAGGAAATAAGTGGAATCCTAATTACATAATATCTATACAAAAGGAAATAAATAAAATCCTAATAGAATAGGATATCTCACTAACAGCTTCTGCCTTAGCCCCCACGCTTGAGCTACAAACAAAACAACCAAACCCACAAGCAGCCTTAAACAAGCCCACACTCTGATGCACACTGCAACCATACCCACCACCACCAAAATCGATTTTAATTCCCCCGTCGATTTCCACAACCTCCACTGCGCTACATACCACAGGCTATGGATTCACCAAAGATAGGGTAGAACCTTTAGCCTCTTTAACTCGGAGTATTGGCATAAGAGAAAGCTACAAATCAAGGATTCGCCATCAAATCTTAAAAGAACAGAGCATTAAAATTTTGCACTTCCAAGTTCCCCATAATCCAAACACTACCCATTGCGAAGCAACCTCCCTTCTATCAATTGCGGAAAGTAGTGAACAAGGAAGGACCTATTTAAGGTTTCAAATATTTTAGGATTCGTTTCAGTTTGGTACCATATGCAGTTTGGCATCAAACAATTTTTATTACATTGTGGTCAGCAATGCTTCTTGTATTTCTTTCTTGTATTATGTTGCATTCCATAAAAGCAGTGATTCTATAATTAATTACCTGGTAGCCACAACGAACTTTAGGTTTTGTTAATGAAATGCAGGAGGTTAGGTGTGTCTCTTTAAACTCGAGAGTCAGAGGTAAGAGACCCCATGAACTATTTATCCAGAACCACAAGACATTGAAGGAAGAAGGAGAAAAGTGGATGAAAGATACAGCAACTTCTTGTACAGTTGTAGGTGCTCTCACTATTACCATCATGTTTGCTGCAGCCTTCACAGTTCCTGGTGGAAACGATGGAAAAGAAGGCTTTCCCATATTCTTACATAAAAAGATGTTTTTGGTTTTTATAGTTTCAGATGCTATATCTCTCTTTTCTTCCATAACTTCAGTGCTAATGTTTTTGGGAATCCTTACATCACGTTATGCGGAAGAAGATTTCCTCAAATCCTTACCCACAAAGATGATAATAGGCCTTTCAACGCTCTTGATCTCCATCGCTACCATGATAGTTGCCTTTTGTTCTGGCCTTTTCCTTATGCTTCATGACAGATTACAGATTGTTATCCCAATCATTTTCCTCGCCAGCATTCCAGTCGCCTTATTTTTTAGGATGCAATTTCCCCTTCTTGTTGAGATTTTCATTTCTACATATGGAGGAACATTTGACGAGAAAGTGAAATGGTGGATATAAATTCTTGATGGTAAATGAAATATATTTTTTATTTTTTATTTAGAAATGAAATAATTGTATATTACTTCCGTAATGTTGTCATCACTTCTAAGAAGCTTGTTTGTATTCACTACGTAAGTGTTTTGGGGTCCTGTAATAAAAACCTGATCATTTTAATTGTTCTTAAATTATGAAGATATAGTTGAGTAGAACCCTTTGCATCTCTCCTCTCCCCTCCTCCAGCCTTCTAATGTTATTTTTGAGTGAATGAGTTGTTGGTTTTAATGCAATAATTGTTCTTTATACAGAGATGTAGTTTTAGGGTTAACGGCCAGTGTGATATAGTTGTTAGCTTATGTAACCTGGCCGTCCCTTCCTGTCACACTCCAAATTTTAAATAAACAATGTAAACTTGTTAATTTAATCCTTATTGTATGTCATGATATGAAATTTTACTGAACTGAAATATTTTCTAGTATCGGATGATATTTCCATACGTTTACCGAAGAAATCTATTGCATGGTGTTTTGGGCACTATTTTCTTAAATAGAGGGGGTTATTTATGTTGAATACAAATTATGTTTAACGCTTTGTTTTCGTCCACTCACATTTTCTGTTTTTTGCCCCCCAGGTTCTAGATATCCGAGGTCGAGACCACCACGTCTAGGCATCGCCACTATCCACACTGTAGGAATTCCTCCTTTATCTTTCTCTACTTTCATTTTCCCCGGGTTGTAAACTTAATCTTTAGTTGCTCTGCATGCTCGTTTTGAGTTCAAGTAGAGGCCATGAAGCCCATTTGAATAGTCTTAACTGTTGTGTGTGCCCTTACCTTATGCATGTTGGAAGTTGGGTTTGTTCTGGCGCTTGTTTGCAAGTACTGTAAATTCGGAAATGTTCCAGTTATTATAAGGAAGACTTTGCCGAAATTTTTGTAGAAGTCGAATTGTCTATTAGTTTAAATTGGGGCTATAGGGCTTTTTAGTAAAGTGGGTCCGACATCGGTTAGATGCCGGATGAGAATCAAGGTTTGCCACGAATTTCGAGGAAGAATTTGAGGTGGTCCTGTCAACTAAAATAAAACCAATAAACATTAAATTCAGAGCATTAATTGGTGTACATTCCTACGCTAAAGCAAAAACATGTAATCCTTTAATGCCAAATTTAAGTAGGCTAAAAACCCAACACTAATGGATGTAGGCCATGACTTGGCAAGAGCAACTCAGGGCCAAGGGGACAAGCAATTGCAGCAGGTGTTGGTGGAAAGTGGAGGTCAGCCAGAGCAGACGTCTTGTCCTTTGTTTTCTTCCTTTTCATAGTAAGGCCTAGTCTCTTACTAGGGTCGAGTCCTTTTACACATTTTCCGAACAACTATATTTTAATTTTGAGGATGCTTATTTCGTTTCCAACCATAATTGTGTTTTGCATCTTGATTTTATGTATTGTTGATCCCTAAAATTGATTCAACAGAAGATGACCTCTTCAAGACTGAGGTCGGGCAATTCTTCCACTCTAGGTCAGCGTGACCAACCAAGTCGTCGTCCAGAACCAGCAAAACATAAAAGCTAATAGTGGGTGACACTGGTGTGGTGCCGACCAAGGACCCTCAGATGCTTAAGTCAGTCGGGTGTTTGCGAGCAGATTGCACAATATATTATGGTGCTTAGAATTGCATACCTTTGACAGAGGGTTCCTCCGTCTTTTATATCATCCCAGACCACCTAGTCCTTCTCAGAGTAGAACTCTAGAACAACCTAGCCCTCCTCGAACTAGGACACCAAAACAACCTTGTCCTCCTCAGACTAGGAATCTATTTAGATAAGCGTCTCGGTGATCTCGAAACATCATAGCTTCTGTAAGACTAGGAGTCCTTTGAGTGAACACCGCATAAACTCAATTGATGCCAACCTCAGGCACACCGGACCCAAGCCCATGGACCAATGGGTCAACAAGCCCAACTAGGTCAAGGTGGAAAAACATATGGCGATCAGGCTCGAGCCCAGCTCGACCACTAACATCGAGCTCATCCCTACCATTTGGGCCTAAACTCAACTATGTCATCATGCTTTAGCCGAGCTTGGTCTAGATGTATTTTACCTCATAAACAGAAGTCCCCTAAGTCCCTAAATAAGAAAGTTGTGTGTGGGGAGTTGCATTTTAATAATTTGACCGAGCTAGCAATATTAAATCCTATCATAAATTTTGTAGTAACTAACATATCGGCACCATGAAGAGTCCCCAAATCTCCATAAAAAAAAAAACAAGTGTGGCAAAAGGACTTGGGCAGTAGCGAAGAAAGTAATAATTTGTCGTGCAAAGGAGAAATATAACTTGATGTGTAAATGGACTAATGGTATATATGCCATGTATCATGATGCCATTAGTGAAGGAAGCTTAATTGAGGTTGACGAGTCTCGAGGTCGGATCTTCGCCAATTTGAGGCTAAGCACGGCACGTCGTAAGGTCGGATTTCCACCAACATGAGGCTGAGCTTGGCAATTTGTGATTGATTTTCTTACCAATCTAAGCCTGAGCTCGACAAATGTTGAGGTTAGACTCTTGCCAACCCGGGCCTCAGCTCGACAAGGACTTCTGCCAACCTGAAAGCTTGGCAAATCGAGGTTGGTCCCTTGCCAACCTGGGCATGAGCTTGGTGATTTGATGTTGGTTCCATTCCAAGCTGAGTATGAGCTTGGCGATACGAGTTGGTTATTTGACAACCTGAGCATGAGCTTGGCGAGGTGAGGTGGGTCTCATGCCGGCCTAAGCATGAGGTTGGCGAAGAGATTTGATGTGAGTACCATCGCCAACCTGAGCAAGAGCTTGGTGAGTTGAGGTTAGACCTTTTGTCCATCAAGGTGCGATAAAAATTTGAGCTTGGACATCTTGTCCATATGACCTTGACAAGAATTTAGCTGGGACACTTTTCCCATATGCGCTTGACAAAATTGAGCTTACCTTTTGTCCATCAAGACGCAATAAAAATTTGAGCTTGGACCTCTCGTCCATATGAGCTTGACAAGAATTTAGCTGGGACATTTTTCCCATATGCGCTTGACAAAAAATTGAGCTTGGACCTTTCGTCCATATGAGCTCGATAAAAATAGAGCTTTGACTTTTTGTCCATTAGAGCTCACCAAAAAATGAGCTTGTACCTTTCGTCCATCAAAGTTTGACGAAAATTGAGCTTGGACCTTTTGTCCATATGAGCTCAATAAAATTGGAGCATTGACCTTTCGTCCATATTAGCTCGAGAAACAAGGAGCTTGGACCTTTCCTCCATCAGAGCTCGATATAAATTGAGCTTGGACCTTTTGTCCACCATAGCTCGACAGAAATTGAGCTTGGGCCTTTCATCCATATGAGCTCGATAAGCATGGAGCCTGGACCTTTCTTCCATCAGAGCTTAACAAAAATTGAGATGGGCCCTTCTGTCCATCAGAGCTGGCCAAAAAATGAGCTTCACTACTACAAAAAAGGAAAAAGACAACGGGAATTCACCGTCGTGAAATCGATCGACATCTTTACCAAAATTAAACCACGACGGTAAATCCCCGTCGTTGTTAATATAAACAACGTCACTAACAAATAACAACCGACGTCTGTGTACTGAAAAATGAGCCAAAAAAATTGTCAAGAAGAAATTAGGCATTGATAACACTACCGACTAACCACGATGCATTGGGTCGTCAACAAAAAAATACTTGTTTGACTTGAGAAGCCAAAACAAATTGGTCATTCCTATGTCCAATTTTATTCAAATCTACAAGGGTAAATCCAAGTTCGTCGACTACAAGGCCAGAAGAACTATCTATCCAATCACACCTAAAGACTGGGATTGTAAACTTTTGGTAGTCTAGGTCCCAAATTTCTTGAATGACACTATAAAAACCCATATTTGAGATAATTGAGTTTTTATCCTTGGCACTAGCCATAAAAACCCATAGTTAAAGATGATGTGCGGACAGTTCAAAATAGTGTAGTTTATTTACTTGCACATCATCTTGTGCCTTAATGTTAAATTTAACACCTTTAATAAGATAACTCCTATATGATGACACTGCCATGTTTGGACTAGCTGCTACCCACCTTAAATTTTTTGATACGCCATGATTGTCTTCCTCATTAAGTTCACTTTGAACCTGCAAATTAATCATATCTTAATTCAATCTAACATAGAAAGAAGAAAATTAAAAGTCCAATATGTTATTCAATAACATATACCTTGAAGCGTAGCCATTGAATGAAAGTGCTATTGTGCTTATCTTGCAGCCACTTTGTTCTCTTTCTAAATTTTGGATAAGCGGTCTTGATGTGGATCATATGTTCCCTACATGACACGAAAAATTCAAGCATTACGGTCCCAAACATATAAGATAAATATAAGGAATAATTTAAATTGGAAACTTAAAGAATAAAACTCATACTCGATATAAGGTAGGACTTCCTCCGTATTCTCCAAGACATATAGATGTGCTTGGTTCAACAGGTCCCGATCAACTAAGCTCACTGTGCAACCTGATAATGGCTTTGAAACTCCTATCTTCTGACTTGATGGCACTCCAATTGTACTAATATCATATAAATGTTCGGTGCAAAAGTCTATTGCTTCTTCAGCTATATAACGCTCAGCAATGCAACCTTCGGGATGAGTACGGTTCTGAACATACCCCTTTAGAACTTTCATATATCTTTCGAACGGATACATCCATCTAAAATAAACTGGCCCACATAGACGAACTTCTCTGACAAGATGTACTACTAGATGAACCATGATATCGAAGAATGAAGGTGGAAAGTATTTTTCAAGCAAACACAAAGTAACTACTACATCTTCTTCCAACTTATCTAGCTTGGAAACATCAACCGTCTTTGCACATATAGCATTGAAGAAGAAGCACAAACGAGTTATTGCATACCTTGCAGGCTTTTCCAAAACAGAACGAATTGCCACAGGGAGCAATTGTTGCATTAAGGTATGACAATCATGTGATTTAAGGCCAAGAAGTTTGGAATCTAGTAAAGATACAAGATTTTTTATATTTGAAGAATAACCTTCAGGGACCTTCATACCATAGAAAGAATTGCAAACCGTTCTCTTCTCTGCTCTTGACGAATTTCAAGGCCCTGGAGGCAAACGAGTACGTCTTTCTCCATACTCGGGTTGCAAATTAGTTTTGACCCCCATGTTCAATAAATCTAACCGAGCAGCAATCCCATCTTTATTTTTTCCAGGGATCTCCAGCAATGTACCAATGATACTATCGCAAACATTCTTCTCAATGTGCATAACATACAGAACATGCCTCACTAGAAGGTATTTCCAATACTCGAGATCAAAGAATTTTGATTTCTTCTTCCAACAAACTCTGTCACCATCATTCTCACTAACACTTCTCCCAATTTTCGAGCCCCATCTATAATTAATATCTTCGACCATATGCAGCACTTCTTCTCCGGTTAATGGCTCGGGAGGCATGCCATATTCAGGTTTCCCATTAAAAGCTGCATGTTGCCTCCTATATGAATGATTGATTGATAACCATTTTCTATGCCCAATGTAACAAATTTTGTGGCCATTTTTCAACCTGTGACTAGGTGTATCATCGCCGCATATTAGACAAGCTTTATATCCTTTAACAACATAACCAGATAAGTTTCCATATGCGGGGAAATCAATAATTGTCCACATTAATGCAGCTCTGAGTGTAAAGTATTCTCCATTATGTGCATCATACACTCCTCTAATACCATCCCATAAAGATTTTAAATCATCAATCAAAGGCTCCAAGTAGACGTCTATATCATTTCCGGGTTGTTTAGGACTGGAAATCAATAAGGTCAACATCATGAACTTTCGTTTCATACACAGCCATGGTGGGAGATTATATGTAACTAAGATAACTAGCCAACAACTATATCTGCTACTTAGAGAACTGTGGGGATTGAATCCATCAAATGAAAGAGCCAATCTCAAGTTTCTCGGCTCATTACCAAACTCAGGCCATTTATCATCAACAAGTTTCCAAGACGGGGAATCCGCAGGATGAGACATCTGACCATCAATTGATTTTCTAGCAGCATGCCAAGTCAAACTCTTAGCTGTCTCATGTGATTAAAACATCCTTTTAAACCTTAGAATTGGAGGAAAATACCACACCACCTTCGCTGGCACACCCTCTTTCAAGATTGAATCTTTGCATTCCTTCCACCTTGAGATGCCACAAGTAGGACAATTAGTTGAATCTCCATACTCCTTCCTATACAAGATGCAATCATTGGGGCATACGTGGATTTTCTCATAACTCAGCCCCAATGCACACAAAGTCTTTTTTGCCTCATACATAGAGGCCGGTATTATATTTCATTCTGGAAGCAAATCGCCTTGAAGTATCAATAATTCTGTAAAACAGACATCACTCATCCCATGTTTTGCCTTCAAATTATACAACTTCACTAATGCCGATAACTTGGTGTACTTTCTACAACCAGGGTACAATGGTTGATCTCCATCCCCAATCACATTGGCAAACTCATAAGGATCGGATCCAGAATCACCAAAATCATTATCATCCATCTCTATTTCTTTAGACACAAAACTGTACCTACTATGGTCATCATCTTCTTCAACATTTCTACTAGCATTAGTAGTTGCTTCCCAAGGTTCTCCGTGAAATGTCCAATTCTTATAGCTTTGGTCAACTCCATTAAAGTATAAGTGATCCCTTATAATTCCAACCCCAAACAATTTCAAATTCACACATTTAACACATGGACAACGGATATGTGTCGTAGTTAGAAGATTTTCTACATAAAATTTCAAAAACGCTTCCACCCCTAACTCATATGCCTTCGATCTTCTATCCGAGTGCATCCATGACTTATCCATCTCCGACACTATACCCTAGTATCAATAATAAAGTGAAAAGACAAGCAATGACCATCACTATAGCAGATTATATAGGGATTTAATAGCAAGTAATATAGTATACAGACGACGGTTTTTACATAACAACAGACGTATTGGACATATATAGACGACGGGTTTTCAAAAACGTCGTCTAATGCTAGCATAAAACAAAGGCAAGCAAATTGAACCACGATGGTAGTACAGAAAACCATATTACAGAAAACTACAGACGACGGTTTAACCGTCATCGTATGCCTAAAAAAGCATTCTACATAACGAAATCCCAGTTTATTTTCAAGAACCCAAACTCCATCCCCAAACACAACATATACATTAATTTTTATGTTGGGTATTAAGAACACGTATACTAAGCATGAAACCAACATATACTAAGCATGAAAACATTAAATCCATTCCCGATTCATAATAACAGAGAGTGATTAAAAGATCCGACAACATTAAATCCATTCCCGATTCATGAAAACATTAAACATTAAATCCATGAACCCATAACTCCGACAACATTAAAAGATCGCAAAACATATATCTAAAACCCTTTAACACAGAACTGAAGTATCATTCAACGAATTTACAAGCATGAGATTAGGGTTTGTACTTACAAGTAGGCGGAGCTCAGAGATTATGGCCAACTTGGATTCGACGGAGACTGGGGAGCCCAACTTTGAATTAGAGTTGAAGTGAGAGAGCGAAATGTTTTAGGTCACATATTATGGCTAACTTGGTTCAGCGAAATGTATAAGACTTAGAGCGAAATCTGAAAATTTTAGGTCGGGGGGAAATTTTTAGAAAGCTCGCTCTTTAAAACATCGACGGAAAACAAAACAAGAGTTGTTAAAATTTCAAATTAAACATGACGCTTATTACATTAAAGACGTCATTGTAAATCACTTTACGACACAAAATGAAAACACGGTCGTTAAAAATTCAAAAAAAATATGACGCTTATTACACGAAATGCGTCGTGGTAAATCCTTACGATGCAAAAAAAAAATAAACTGACGTATCAGATAATTAAATAGACAAATATACCCTAAACCCTAAACCCTACTAAATAAAACCTAAATTATATATATTTTTTTAAATCATTTTAGAAAAGGTATTAGGGTTTTAGGGCCTAAACTATCTCAACCATAAAACCTAAACCCCAAAAATATTCCTTTAACCACCTAAACCCTAAACCCTAAACCATCAAACTATAAGTGATGTTGTGACTCATCAAAACATTTTTTAGGATGGAGGTCATTTGAAATTTGTATAACTCAAATTGCATTTTTGAAAGCTTTAGGGGGAAGAAAATATCTCAATGACTTCATAGGAGTTGACGTTGCATTTTTTGGATTTATTTTAAATTTATTATGAATATTTTGAATTAAATAGAATAAAATATTCTTACAAACACCAACAAACCACGTCGGCGCTAAGAAATTAAAGACGTTGTAAATTGTAATAAACAACTTACTTTTGAAAAGGACGTCGTTTAAACGCAAATCCATGGCGAATTTTTCACCAAAACCGACGTACAAGGTCAATTCCACGACTCAAATACTTAACTTATCGCCGTTTAACTTCAAAAACCACGCCGCTGTATAACCAAAAGCGTCGTTTGAATAACCATTTATGTTTTTTTTTTTTAAATTGATGACGTTGGTATTCGTGTACAACCTCATTTTAAAGAAAAGACGGTTTAGAAACCGCTGTTCATAATTCATCGGCGGAAAACAAACAAACCATCGTTAAAAATGTAAATAAACATGACACTTATTACATTAATACCCTAAACCCTAAACCCTAAATTATATATATTTTTAAAATAATTTTAGAAAAGGGTTTATGGTTAAATGCCTAATATATATCAACTATAAACCCTAAACCCCAAAAATAAACCTTTAACCCCCTAAACCATAAACCCTAAACCCTAAACCATCAAACTATTAGTGATGTTGTGGCGCATCAAAACAATTTTTTTTTATGGTCATTTTAAATTTGTATTACTCAAACTGCATTCTTTTAAGCTTAAGTAGGAAAAAAAAATATCTCAATGACTTCATAGGAGTTGACGTTGCATTTTTGGATTTAATTTAAATTTATTATGAATATTTTGAATTAAATAGAAATAAACACAAAACAACCACGTCGTCGCTAAGAAAAGAACGACGTTGTAAAACATAATAAATGACTTACTTGTTAAAAAACCGTCGTCTAATTGCTGTCACCGACGTACAAACTGACAGGACCAGCCCCGAATTCCTCGGAACCCGAGACGAATCCTGTGGAAAATTTTCGACATCACACCAATGTCGGGCCCACTTACTAAAATCGAGCCTCTTTACCAAAAAGGCAGGGCCACGAGACTTTCTACCAAAAATTTCGGCAGAGTCTCCCCTGTAAATTGAACATTCCCCAAATTTCAACCTGCACAAAATTCACACAATTTATAATCCAACTGGCAGCATGCACAAGTTAACAACATGCACTTTCATAATAGGCATCCGGCCTTCAAATGGTTCGAAACAAAACCAGCAAGGTTCTTAAGTTGAAAACTACATAAACACTGAAATTAAAGATCTCAAACAACTTTACAAAAACCACCGAGATCATCAAGCAGGATTCAAATCCGAGAATCACATCAAAGTCCAATCACACACACAGAAATGATCAAACCTTTCAAACACAATAATATTCCGCGGCTGCACCTAGGTGAGACCCCAGGCTGCCTACGTACCCTTGGACAAGGGATCAAGCCACACGTAGTTCTCATATCAATGGTCACAACTTCGATTTCGATAAAACAAATTGAACATATTATCAACTTCTTCCCTTTATATCAATTCAATCCCGCAACCATACCCTATCCAAGGCGTATGTTGCCGTACAACACCTCCCAATCCAAGGCTCAACATTCATACATAAACAGGGTCCTCACAAAGTACAATTTCACGAATCTCAAACCCGAATCAAAACCACACATACCAATGTGTAACATGTATGCCTATAAATGAGTATATAAATATATGTGTATATATAATAACACCCACCTCTCACCATCATTATGTACCAGGGGAAAATAATCCAACCGGGGATTGTTGACTAGCTCACAAGTATCCGGCCTCAAACGCCCATGTGGCTAGGGACGAGCTGTCCAACTGGGGAACTAACTCTCAGCCAGCACGTACGGACGAAGAATAAAGACCCGTACGCCTGAAAACAGCCCTACGCGCGCAGACTACCCAATTAAGGGTCTACAGCGACACCCCGTTAAGGTATGCCCTGGGTTCCGTCATATCCAAACCATATACACTATGTCCATGTATTAGTATCCAAGGGGAGGTACATATGATGATGCACATCATGTACTGGGGAACAATCCAACCGGGGATTGTTGACTAGCTCACAATTATCAGCCCTCAAAACGACTATGTGGCTAGGGACGAGCCGTCCAACTGGGGGACTAACTCTCAGCCAGCACGTACGGACGAAGAATCAAGACCCGAACGCCTGTAAACAATCCTACGCGCGCAGACTACCCAATCAAGGGTCTACAGCAACATCCCGTCAAGGATGCCCCGGGTTCCGTCATAACCAGACCATATCCACAATCTCCATATATCCTAGTGTCCATATCCACTGTTTCCAAGTATCATCATTCAAGGGGGAGGTACGTATGATGGTGGAATTCGTAATCCTTATATAAATATTATAAAAATAATATTCCCTTCCTTAATCCAATTTTCCCAAGGCATTGTATTAAGAAAACATCTGAAGGGCCTGGACAAACTTCGACGGGCCTGGGCAAAATAACTCATCCGAAAGGCTTGGACAAACTCCGACGGGCCTGGGCAAAATAAACCTCAAAATAAATCTCCGAAGGGCCTGGACAAACTCCGACTGGCCTGGGCAAAATAAATCTCAAAATAAATCTCCGAATGGCCTGGACAAACTCCGACGGGCCTGGGCAAAATAAATCTCAAAATAAATAACACCCATAACCGGGGAGGTACCTAAGGTAGTGCTAACAACACCCAAATTAACATTCTAAGTACCTCACACAAAATCAACAAAGACAGCACTCTCTCATATATAAATTCAAGATACTCAAATATATCATAGCCCACAAATTCACCACACCATCACAAGGCATCGTACCTCATATAAAACTTTTGCCCAAATATATCATCAATAAATGAATATCAATTCCTAAACATATACAATTAGTATTCTGAATAATTAAAATCTCAAATATTTAAAATACTAGAATTTCTCACAGTTTAGCGATCTATTTATAAGTATAAGTAAGTAAGTATTAAATCCATGATCATATAAATCCATAGTGGATCGTATGGAATTTTAATCAATGAGAAGTATTATTTTAAACCAACAATTAATCACATGAGCATAAATTTCATACTGAAAGAACTAGACACTCTTGAAGACAAACGTCCCCTTAAATGCTAGTATTCAAGCCGAGACCCTAGACTTGTTTTCAAGGTTATCCTAATACTTTTCGAGGGGTAAAACTACCTCGGAAGACTCATGGTCAACCAAGAGTCAAACTGTCCAAACTTGATCAACCGAGCCCGCTGGGCCCACGACCTCCATACTATGATCCGGAAGTTCCTAGGAGTTCCACAAGGTTTAAGATACACGTCTTGAAAGTTTGGTCTAGATTGGACGGTCGGATCGCTCACGATCGCATGATCGAATAGTTATCGTAAAACACAAACTTTAACTATTTAAATCGGAACATCCGGGGCTCCGATTCCCGATCCGCGAATTCTTACACGATCCTAGGAATACCTAGATCAATACATATTAAATTGGAAGCGATCCAAAGGTTCTAACCTATCGAACCCGGAAATCACACATTATGTAAAATCTGTTCGGGGTTCAAACGTTATCCGAATTGAGATCCGTAAAATCCTACGCGCTCGTGACAACCAGGGGGTCGCATTTAGATAAAATTCCCCTCTAATACAGTGCCCACGCTCCGCCACACGCGCTAGCAGCGCGTGGGTGTCCAAAGCAATATCGCATCGCCGGAAAATCTTACCCTAGGTAATACACCTAATTTGGAACCACTTTTGTTCTTGGACATACCCCAAAAAGTGACCGAAAACGGCTGAAAATGGAGACCGAACCCGGCAGATTTTTCAATCGCTTAAACGACTACCAACACACAGAAATTTCTCAATCCCTACCCAACCATCAGCTAGAGCATGAAAAATAGGTGGAAAAACATACCTTAATCGACCGGTTTAGTGGCCGAAGGAGGGAGAAACCGCCGGCGAAAAATCTGTCAAAAATGGGTCAAAACCGATCGGATTTTTACATTTTCCGGCCATCTCCGGTGGTTCCAGCGGTGGAGATTAGTTGGGATAGGAAGAGGGAAGTGAGCTTGACATTTTGGTACTAATATCATGCGATTTGGTGGTCGGTGGAGGTGGTGGCGAAGCAAAAACTGTTCGGATGAACAGTAACAGCTCCAATGGGAGCTGGTTCTACGCGCAGGGAGAGAGAGAGAGAGGGAGAAATGAGGGCTTTTCTGACTTTTTAATAAAATTCAAACTTCAACTTATTTACGATTATGCCACTGAGGGTTTTTATCTTGTAACTTCTTCGTTACAACTCCGAATCAAGCCCACTACGTGTCTACGGACTCGTCTCGTAACTTCTTCCTAAAAATACCACTTTCTGCCCCAAAAACCCTCCGAACAAAAATGACCAAATTACCCCTCCTCCCGGGGCCAAAATTGAAAATTCATGTTTTAATTAAATTAAATTAAATTAATTAGGGAATAGTTTTAATTTTTGGGTCGGGATGTTACACAAACTGTATATCACGACTTAAACTGTTAACTTATCGCCGTTTAATTTAATTACCACGTCATCTAGGTCATTCATAGCGTCATCTAAATAATCTTTTACGTCTGATTTTTTCAAACCATGACGTTGTTATTATGTACAATGTCGGTTGTAATAAATTGAATATGCAATAAACGTCACCTATACAGGCTTCAGACGTCGTCTGTAAATGTACGGTTGTCTTTTTTATTCCTTTCATTTTTTATTAACCCTCGTTTGTACTAGATAGGACAACGTTGTTTGATATAATTATGTCGTTGGAACGTTATTACACGTCGGTCAGGCAATTTCATCTTTTTTTTAAATAATGAAAACCTCAACACATTTGCAGGTAAAAAAAGGATGTATATTATAGACAAAATTTGTACAAAAACTTGTCTAATTCTAACAAAATTTAACAAAAACTTGTCTAATTCTAACAAAATGTGTACAAAAATTTGTATAAAAATGTTAAGTGTTCTAAAAATCCACTACTCCATATGAAGGCAAACAAACTGTGCCCATTCTTTCCTGACTTCATCAATGGATTTTTGGGGGTATGGCGCTTGATCTTTTCCCTTTGCAAACTGCAATCCATAAACAATGATTATTTAGGCTTTATAAATAAATAGATGACGCTATTTTTAATTTACCGACGTAGTATATCTATTAAACGACGTTATTTCGAATTGACCGTCGTTGATAATACAAAAACCACATAAAATAAATTTGAAAATTTTCTTCTTACCATCTTCTCAAACTCGAGGGAAGGATCCATGATGATGTCTCTCATAAAGCGCATGACATAATAGCCACACTCTACACTGCTGGGTTGCTTTGGTGTGCCTGGTAGAGTTTTCCAAATAGTTGCTTTACGGCCTTGTCTGCCTATGTGCGAATTATACATTTTGATGGCATTGTTCACTATGTTTTTGCCCTCCTCATCAACAGCTCGATTTTCGGGCAGTGGATCCAGAAAATACACAGTCTCCTTCTTTGCTATCACAATGATCAAGACCCAATGACGGCTGCACAAAATAAATATAAAGGTTAAACAGATTTATATGCAGTGCATCATACAAACAAAATCCTGTTAAGGAGACTAACCCTGGATTGTAAGGCATCAGGAAAATATGTTCACCATCTGTCTTTTGAAGTCGATTGGCTACCAAACGTGATCTCTCAGTTAATGTCCCAGAGTTGGCACTAATTGTAGCAGGGTCGATAAGGCCCACCATGTTCACCATATTTGCAGCTTTCAAATTATCAAATAGGCACCTACATATATGAAATGATCACATGACTGTTTTTTTTTTTTTTCAAAAGAAAGGAGGGTGTGAAATGAATATTTGATAAGGATAAACCTCATATATACTGCAACCACAGTAGCCCCAATTTCTTCCATGCCTGCAAACTTTGTAATATCTTCATGCAAGATGAAGGTATTACGATCTTCACCAAACACCTCCTTCTCAATTGTAAAGGTCATAATCTTCTCCTGAGGCTTTAGTGTCGTTTCCACATAACCACAAAGGGATTGTAAAGAAGATGGCAACTCCAGCTTTGAATAATCAGGTACTTTAGTATTCTGTTTAATGAAATAAAGCAACATAAAGTGACGTGGTAAATCAATAAAAACGACAGTTTAAAGAAAACACCATCGTCTGAAAATAATTTACACGATGGTAACAAAACACAGTCGTGGTGAATAATTAATTACGTCGTATAAAAAAATCGGACGTCTAATTCAAATGCAAAATTCATAGATAATGAATTTACCTTTTCAATTTCCTTTTCTCCAACACTGGATTTCTGTTTTAATAAATAAAGAGAGAAATATAAGAAAGCTTGAACAACAATTTAAAAATTCCATTAAAACCAAAACTACCATGGAAAATTAAAACAAACGACGGTTTAAAGAAAATATCGACGTCTGAAAAATGAAAATCAAATGAAAAAGGCAAAGTTATGAGAATTTACCTTCTCAACTTGCATTTCTACATCCCTGGATTTCTGTTTTAAGAAATAAAGATATATATGAGACAGATTATATAAAAAGTAAAAAAATTAAATTCAACTGTCGTGGTAAGGCATAACATAAGACGGTATGTAAGAATTACCGTCGTCTAAATACCACTCAATGACGGTAAATAATAAACGTCGTGGGGATTATATATTACGTCGGTAAGGACTAAAACCATCGTCTAATTAAAAATAAATTTTTTAAAAAAAATCCTGATTCCAGAGTATACCAGCCTTTTTTAGCAGAAACAGAGATAACAACAATTACAGATAGAGAGAGAGAGAGAGAGAGAGAGAGAGAGAGTGGGATTCTGTCAGTGAAGATAGCTTGTAAAACAAGTAAACTAAATAAGACAATAACTCAATTCTTTCCACCGTCATGGTATTGCAATCTAAACAACGTATTATTAATAAATGCGTCGTGGTATGCATTTTCAAACGGAGTTAAATGTAAACCGTCGTTGTATTGTAAGTCTAACGACTGTGATTGAAAATAAAGACGTCTAATGGCTTTTTAAAAACAAAGAAATCAAAGTTCAGAGATGTTACCATTTCATCCTGGTTTTCCCCATTCTTGGCAGTGTCATCCTCAAAATGTAAGGCTCTCACATCAAGAGCCCTAGAGCAGCTTGCTTTGTCCGACATTGGATTTTTGGGACTTTGCTCTTGACCTTGGATTTTTGGGTTAGTTTTTAGTTTAAGAATGCTTGGATCAAAATTGGGGATGAGTTAGGAAAGCAGAGTCAGCAAATTTTCCCTCTCAACTTCTACCAATTGCTTGGTTCTAGTCTCTATCTTTAAAGTCTCTTCTCTTGATCTAGCCTCCATCTTCAAAGTCTCTTCTTGAAGGGCAAGTCTTACACTTTCCGTTAATTGATCAGCAAACTTTAACTTCTGTTGTCTAGGTAAATTGAAGTATTGCCTAGTGGAAATCCCAGCCCCTACCCTTCTAACTCTCCCTGGATGCTCGGGACCCAAAGCCATTGTCAACACATCATTACTTCCAGATACAGTAAGAGTGCCTTCAGATACTTGTTTTCGCAATTCTTCCTAAAACAAAGACATATAAAAAAGTCAGCATAAGAAAACACATGACAGTTATTTATAAATAACGACGTATTATAAAGTTTCACACGACGCAATAACATAGCAATCGACGTCATAATATAATTATCACGACAGTCATTAACTACCGACGTGGATAAAGGATTCAAATGACGTCAATAATAAACCACCGACGTCATATGATATAATTACAAAAAACTGAGCATTGTTTCCAGATTTAGACTTTTAACGACGTTTTTTAAAACATTTCGACGTAGTAATAATATTCACACGACACAAAAATATAATAGAAGACGTAATAAGAATTATCACGGCAATACACAGTTTAATAAAAATTTAAAACATAGTGAGTAGGCTTACAATTAATTTTGCTTTCTCTACCACCTTTGGATCCAGGATGTTACCGTGTTTGTCTTCTCTAGCTTTCTTCCATAAGGTAGATCGATCAATTTCTACCCCGAGCATGGTTTCCTCCAATTGATCCTCCAAACCAGCATATCCTTTTCGAGACAATCGATGATTGTACTCAAGTTTCTCCCTCCTCTGTGCTTGTTCAAAATGCACAGACATAAAATTTTCTGATAACCTTGAAGCTACAAAGGCATCCCAGTCTGCTTTCTCTATGAATTTATATAGTTCAGGGGGTTGGTTTAATTTTTCCTTCTCCTTCTCCTTGATGAATGGAAGGATATGATGCCTCGTTAGTGTAGACTTGAAATCCTTCCATTTCTTGGCAGCAGAAGATAACACCAGCTTCTTCCCCCCTTGACCTACCACAAAAGCCATGTCAACGGCTTCCCAAATCTGCTCTTTTATATCCTTGGGGATTTCAGCCCATTTCTTGCACACCAATGTAGGAGTGCATCTCAGTATGTGCAGGGCCACATGGTTTCCCCCTTTTATTGTACTCAACAACTGGCTTGATTTTCTGATATTTTCTCTTCACAACATGGGGCATTGGGCTTATACCCCGACTTGACTTGGGATCCTCAGAAAAAGTTGTGGTGCTGCCTGGTTCTGTCTCAGTAGATGAAACAAGCTTCATCTTCTTTGAGGACTTAGCCTGAGGTTTTACAACTTGAAGCTCCTTACATTGATTTTTTTTTCGAGCGAGAGTCCTTACTTTGGTCTTGAGAAACCATGGTTACAGAAAAATAAAACCTGCAAGTGAAAATTTTTCAGAAAAAAATTAAGTAAACACACGACGGCTATTTATAAAACTAACGACATATTATAAAATTTCACACGATGCAATAACATAACAACAGACGTAATAAACCTTTAAAACGAAGGTACTGAAATACCGACGTGGTTAATATATTAAAACGACGTCAATAATAAACCACCGACGTGATTCCAGATTCACACATTCTGGTGAAAATATTTTAGATTTTCATTCAAACAACGACGTTTTTTAAAAAATTTGGACGTAGTAATTCTATTCACACGACGCAAAAATATAACAGAAGACGTAATAAATATTTATCACGGCGATATTTATATACCGTCGTGCTATTGAAATTCAAACGACGGTAATATTAATATATCGTCGTGGTATTACAATTCAAACGACGTGAATAATAAGATACCGTCGTCTCTATAAGATAAAAAACAAAAATAGAGAAGTTGTTCCAAACCCTTTTTTCTTTGTCTTTGTATTTTATCAAATTAAGAAAAACATAAAAAGATTTTCAAAACAAAAACCATCGTTCAGAGAAATCAAACATGCGATGAATATATCTTAGACAATCAAATAAAAAAACAACGGTTATTTTAAAAAACAACGTAGAACAACTTTCAGACGACGCTAGAACGACTGACGATCCGTCGTGGTCTCTAAATCTAACCACGTAAATAAGAAACTACCACCGTCTTATTTAGTTCAAGTAGAAAAAATAGAGTTGTGTTCAAAGTTGGAAACTTTCCTCCTTTGTCTGTATATTTTATCAAATTTGGAAAGAATTAAAATGAAGAAAAAATGTAAAAAGATTTTCAAACCAAAATGAAATGCGCATGCAAAACAGCAACAAAAATAGTGAGAAATGCTAACCTTTTGCATGCAATGAAAGTTTTCCCTCGGAGTTTGGTGTTTCAGTTCAGAGACGAAGACGAAGAGGAGAGGAAGACGATGAGATACACCGACAGCGCTTTGAGAAGGAAAAAAGATGAAAAGTTTTCTCTCGGAGCTTGAAATTTTGTCTCGGGTTTGGAAACAGTGCAAGTGTAAGTCAGGTAGATGAAAAGTTTAATATACTAACATACCGTTTCATAAAACGACGCGATTAATAGAAACCGCCCTAGTAAGTTACATTATACGGCGGTAAAGGTATCCAACGCCCTAGTAATTTTGTTTTAACGACCTCTAGTTTTCCTAAAACGCCGTGTTTATATCTAATTACACGACGACATTTTCTTCAAAAGGATGTAACCCGCCATTTTCAAATTTACACAACGACCTTAGACTCAATAACAACGACGTTAAATATCTATATAACTTCGTTTTAATAATGCATACCGACGTGTAAACTTTTTCATTACACAAGAAATTAGTTTTTCAAAAAATTACAACGTCGTTTTTTATATCGTCTTTGTTAATTTAATTTATACGACTTCAGTTTATTGTTTACCGACGTCTATAATTAATATTGACGTCGCTGATGTTAATATAACTGACATGGTATAAAAAATTATTTTATAAATAAGGGTTTTTTAGTCGTTCTTTCTCTTTCATTTTTCAATTAGGGTTTCAATTTCTTCTTGCCCTTGGCTCGCTTTCATTTTTCAGTTTGGATGTTGATGTGTGTGAGCGTTTTTGTATCAGTTTTGCTTTCTGAAAGACACAAAAATGCAGACATCATCAACGCAGACATAATCAACTTCTAAAAAATTGTCTTTCTGAAAGCAAATATTTTGGCTGCCGTCGTCAAATTTTAGAGGCAAATGTTTTGGATGTTGATGTGTGTGTTTCTTTGTGTATCTAAAAGACACAAAGATACACACATCATCAATGTCTAAAATATTGCCTTTGAGTGTTGGTTCGATTATGATGAGGAACAGAGTTCATTCTGGTAAGTGTACTGTAGATTTATGGATACCGTCGTTGTATACTGTATTTAAAAAGTTGATAAATTTATATTTACCATCGTGGTAAATGTATTTAATACGGCGAATTGTTTCTAATTTACGGTCGTCAATTTCTTTGAATTTATGCGTCGCTGACTAAGAAAATTTGGTCGTTTTTATTCATGAGTTAAACGGCAGCTTATTTTTAAACCGTCGTCTTTACTTTCTACGGCGGTGGATTCATAGCTGCAGTTGTTGGTTTTAGGTTCTGATTTTAACTCGAAGTAAAACCTTTTTAATAAGATTGGACTTTTCGTCCATATGAGCTTGATAAAAATGGAGACTGGACCTTTTGTGCATATGAGCTCGATACACATGGAGCTTAGACCTTTCAACCATCAGAGCTCAATATAAATTGAGCTTGGACCTTTCGTCCATAAGAGCTCGACAAAAATTAAGCTGGGACCTTTAGTCCATATAAGATCGATAAAATAGAGCTTAGACCTTTTGTCTATCAAAGCTCGGCAAAAATTGAGCTGGGAACTTAAGGCAATTTTGTTCAGGGGCAGGTCTCTGGTGATTAGGAAATTCTAGCTGAATTATTGTAAGGAAGTTAGCTTCGTTATAATGAAACAGTTTTCGTTATCCGAAAAATGTTTTCATACTGTTGTTGTTTGAGCAATGGATGCCATCTTCCATTTCAGCACAATCACATTATTTGAATAATATTAAGTCTAAGTAGTTAGTTTGTGTGAAGATGAATAAAATATAAAACTCCATTTTTGTAGTTCACAGCTGCGCAAGTTGACTGTCATGCCGTCCAAGTATACTACATATTCTATGGCCTAACTTGGTTTCCCTTGTTCCCAGATCTTTTTCAAGTTTGCTTCCAACCAGTCGTTCTGTCTTCTCGATGCAGTGCTCTGTTTTGCCTAGTAGTGCCTGCTATGTTTTGTGTTCTGCACTTTAGTTGATGTTCAATATTTTTCTATATTCTTGTCTCCTGTCATTCTGAATGAAATAAAAACAAGCTAAGATTATATAGTGTCGAAAAAAATTATCGTGGGATTAAAGAATTATTACTGTGTGTATAAATTTATGTTGAATGTTTTGGATTTTCGTCATTCGACATGAAGCAAACCAAGAAAAAGGTGTTGTGAATTAAATGACTAACTCACTGCCCTTTTAAGATCTTGTTGTTGATGGACTTTGGACAAAGAACTCAATGATGGATTAGTCTTACTCACCCACACAGAAATTAACCAAGCACAAATGACACAAGTGTTTATAGAGGTTCAGCAAATTGCCTACATCCTCTTTGGTGATCACCTTGAGAAATTTCACTAATGAAGATAGGTTACAACTTTGGTTTACAAAGGAAACCCCCTTAGAACACTACCCTCACAATCTGTTTCTCTCACACCCTTGCTCAACACCTTGATACACTTAGAGAACTCTCTTGCTATCCCCTTGGTTTTTTTGAACAAAACTGAAAACTCCATAACTCTCACACTCTTTCCAGCTTTTGCCACTTACCTATATTCAACTTGTTTTCTCCTCTTGTGTTATCTTACTTCACCCCATTACCTACACAAGCCAATGGACAAGAGATAAGATATCAGTTTGTCCTCCACGTTCCTTCCTTTAGTCACCACTTAGACTAAATGTCAGATCAAGTAGGTAAATAGAATCCCACTCAGCCACCTCCATTTAAACCAGAAAATGGAGAGAAGATTTATTCAAAATAAGATAACCAATTAGCCATGAGTGCTCTCCCAACTATCCAGCAGGTAGTCAACCCTCTTTTAACTCAGAAGTGACCCACTAAGCCTCTGAAATCTTGTGGAAAGCGATAGCCCTCGAAAACACAGTTGAAAACACGTAAGAAAACGTCACAGCATGACGGGAGCGACCGGTCTTCAGGAATGGGCGACCGGTCGCCAGAAGTTTTCCCTCCAGACTTTGAATCTGCTCCAGGACGACCAGTCGCAAATGTCACGCGACCGGTCGCTTTTGCTTCTTGCAACCGGTCGCAAAGATCTGGCGACCGGTCGCTCGTTGATTTTGCTCCAGACTTCGAATCTGCTTCAAAACGACCGATCGCAAATGTCCTGCGACCGGTCGCTTTTAGACAGATTCAAAATCATCCTTTCAGCGCCAAAACACACTTGTATCCTTAGGTGAGCCATTTTTTCCAACAATCTCCACCATGGCAAGCCTAATACTCCTTGTGGACATCATTGCCTTCCAGGACATCTGTAATGTCTTGAGAATCGTCCTGATAACTCTCAAGAACTCCACCTTAATCTTTAGCATGTAACAAGATTGAGCAAGCTCAAACAATGCTTGAACTTTACTATTGTGACTGGCTTTGTTAGACAATCTGAAGCGTTCTCCTTCGTATGAACCTTCATTATAGTGATGTCTTCATCATTCACCCAATCCCTTATCCGGTGGTATCTCATATCAATGTGTTTGGACCTTCCATGGAACACTTGATTCTTCACTAAACATATAGCACTTTGACTGTCACTTTGAATCACCACCAAGTCTTGAGTTATCCCGAATTCCTCTGCCAATCTCTTCAGCCATACTGCTTCTTTTGAAGCTTCCGTTAAAGCCATATACTCCGCTTCCGTAGTAGACAAGGCACTAACCGATTGTAACACTGCTCTCCAACTAATCGATCCTCCACCACAAGTGAAGACATATCCTGTGGTGGATCTCCTCTTGTCAAGATCTCCAGCATAATCAGAATCTACAAACCCCGACACACATGCCTTTCCTTGTTGTTTTTCAAACAATATCCCAAGCCTTTTGGTGCCCTTCAAGTATCTGAGAATCCATTTTGCTGCTGTCCAATGTTGTCTTCCAGGATTCGCCATATACCTTGACACCACACTTACGGCTTGGGCTAAGTCGGGGCGTGTGCACACCATTGCATACATGAGACACCCTACCAAGCTTGCATATGGAACTTCACTCATTTCTTCCTTCTCCACATCTGTAGAAGGACATTCCTTAGCACTTAACTTAAAATGCTCCGCCAAAGGAGTAGACACCGGCTTGCAATCCATCATATTGAACTTTTCAAGTACCTTGGAAATGTACTTGCTTTGTGACAGCCACAACTTGCCTTCATTTCTGTCTCTCCTTATCTCCATTCCTAGGATCTTTTGTGTAGTACCAAGATCCTTCATGTCAAACTCCCTTCCAAGCAATGTCTTCAAATTCTGGATTTTTGACATGTCTTTACATACAATTAGCATGTCATCAACATAAAGAAGCAAAAGGATGATATTACCATCCTTGAATGCATGAGTGTATACACAGCAATCAGATTCACATCTTCTATACCCAATCTTCATCATGTAAGAATCAAAGCATTTGTTCCACTGTCTTGGAGATTGCTTCAGCCCATATAAAGATTTCTTCAACCTGCAAACCAGATTTTCCTTCCCTGCTTCAATGAACCCTTGAGGTTGGCTCATGTAGATGTCTTCCTCCAATTCCCCATGAAGGAAATGTTAAGCTCATAATTTCATACATATACATGCCCTATTTACTTACTTCTTTTGCTTAGTTTCCTAGATTTCTAAGTTATTTGCCTCCCTTTGTGTGTTTCGTAAGCAAATAGAGCAAGAGAGCATAATTCATGCAATTCAAGCATGTTAAGGCCTAATTTGGATGAAGGGAAGAAGAGCTTAAAGACAAACTCATTTTGGCTACAGCCCCTTGCCAGTCCAGTTCCGTAGGTCATATTGCAAGCTTTGTTTTAGCAATCTACATAGCTCTAATGAGGCCACATTCTTCATGAAAGTTGTTTCAATGGGTGTGTACTATAACATATCCAAAATTCAGCCCCATTGGATAAATCTGGAGTCCGTTACCTAGCAAACACAGAACCATGCTCAGGATGGATCTTATCAGCGCGAAAAATGAGTTAGCAATTTGTTTCGGCCTTAACTTCTTCCTCCGACCTTGGATTGGCCCAAATAACATATGGCTGGAAAGAAGACATTCTGAACTTCAATTTGGAGTGCTTAAAGTCCTAATTTGATTAAGAGAAGCCCAAGTTGTAAGCCCTTGAAGTTACTGGTCATGCTGACCTCAGCATGTGCTGGTTGGATGCTTGGTCATGGTGAGCTAGGCATGAGCTATCATTTCTGGTTGGAAGCTTGGTCATGGTGACATGAAGATGAGCTAGGGCTGCTGGTGGGATTTATTGGTGAAGTGCATCAACCAATTCAAGATTTTCTAATACAAGTGCATCACCCAGTTTAGATTTTCTAATACAAGTGCATCAACCATTTCAGATTTTATAAAACAAGTGTTGTATGCATTAGCCATATTTAATTCAGATTTTCACTTCCCCTAGGCCTATAAATAGGGAAGTTCTCTAAGTTTGTAATAACACCCCAAGGGGGGGAGCTCTCAAACACTTCTCTAGAGCTCCCTTCCCTTCTCTCCCTCAAATTCTCTTAGTTTCCCTATCTAGTTTTCAATTGTTATAATGAAATATTTGTGCTGAAATTCTCTTTAATGTTTTCTTAGTTGTAATTTATTTTTCTTGTAATGTACATTCTTTCTTAAGTATTCAAGTTTGATTAGTTTCCAAGTTTCAATTATGGTTCATGTTCTTATTCATTATGCTTATAAGTTAATATGCTAGTTTGAATGATTGATCACCATTTAGGCTTGCATGTTAGCTATCTTGGTTTGAATTAAGAGTATACACCATGCTTTAATTCGAATTGAACTATGAATAGGAAGAGTATGTATGGACATTCGACAACAGGGATTAGATACATGCTTGGTTGTTTAAATTGTTCTTCTATGCTTAATGGGTTCCTAATGCTTAATTTTAGGTTAGACAACAAATGATCAAATTAGGGAATTAGGAACACAAGGTTATGACCACACACCATGGCTTAATCATACATTAGCTAGAATCAATCCATTAATCTAATTGAACTTGGGAACTTATCTACTTGAGTTAGTTATTTTCTTTCTTTCTTGTTTTATTTATTTCCTTTCTTTTTCATTTCTGTTTTGTATAGGGAAATGAATTGAATCATTCAATCACCAATCCTCGTGGGATCGACCTCGCATTTACATATGCTATACTACCGAACGGCTCGTGCACTTGCGAGTATCACAAGTTGAGGATGCAGTTGAATCCATTTTGGTGCAGCTGTATCTACACAACAGGAAAGCAGTCTTCACATCCATTTGCTCCACCTCCATGTCCTCTTGTGCTACTATGGAGAGTAGTAGTCGTATAGAAGTATGTTTCACCACCGGAGAGAAGATTTCATCATAATCAACTCCCTCCTTTTGCAAGAATCCTTTGGCCACCAACCGAGCTTTGTATAAGGTGGCACCCTTCTCATGCATTTCTTCTTTCTTCCTAAACACCCATTTGCAGCCAATAACCTTGCGACCTTTGGGTTTAGGAACTAACTCCCAAACTGAGTTTTGGTGTAGAGATTCCATCTCTTGCATCATAGCTTCCATCGAACTTTCCCGTTCCTTGTTCTCAACAGCCTCTTGGAACGTGGTTGGTTCTTCTTCACTAGCATTTAGGGCATAGTGAACTGCATCCTTTTCCCATCCAAACCTTTGAGGTGGTTTGATGGTTCTCTTAAGCCTGGACCGAGCTATAGATGATGGCTCCACCTGTTCTTGAGCCTCTTCTTCTTCTTGAGTGTGTTGTTGATGCTGCCCAGCTTCTTCCTCTTCAATGTCAGACTCCACCTCCTCCTGAACGTCTTCAGTTGGCTGTTTCTGAGAAGTCTTTCTTGACACCTTCTTGAGTGGAACTTCAAAGGTTGTTTCTTTCTCAACAACATCCTCTTTTGCCCCTGAATTCTTGACTTTGTTCATAGGCATGGTCTTCTCATCAAACACAACATTTCTGCTGAGTATCTTCTTGTGGTTCACTGGATCCCACAGCTTGTAGCCCTTCACACCACTCTCAAATCCAATGAAAATACATTCAAGAGACGTTGGCTTCAACTTGGATCTTTCATCACTAGGAATAAGTGCATATGCACTGCACCCAAACATCTTAAGATTCGAATAATCAATTTACTTATTAGACCATACCTCCTCTGCACATTTTGAACTCAAGATTTCTTGAAGGCGATCGGTTAACCAAATAGGCAACGTGGTTAACTGTCTCTGCCCAAAAAGATTCAGGCAACCCTGCATGAATTCTCATACATCTCTCACGCTCCATGAGAGTTCGGTTCATCCTCTCCGCAGCTCCATTTTGTTGGGGTGTCTTCTTCACGGTAAAGTGCCTTTTAATGCCTTCACTTTTGCAAAACCCAAGGAACTTGTTGTCCTTATATTCACCACCATTGTCACTCATTAGGATCTTGATCTTTCTTCCGGTTAGGTTTTCTACTTCCGCCTTCCACTCTTTGAATTTGGTGAAGACCTCAGATTTCTCCTTCATGAAGTAGACCCAAACCTTCCTGGAAAAATCATCCAAGAAAGTCACAAAGTAGACCCACCTTCAATGAAGTAGACCCACCTTTCATTTTATTTCCTTGCCTTTTTGCTCTTTCCTTATCAACAAGGGGGAGAACAATCTCAACCCCCTTATTGCACATATTGCATATTGTTTAAACTTTAAAATTCTGAGATATAATATGCTTGTCTTGTACTGGAAGTTTGGTTTCTGTTTTTGCAGGTACTTCATTTAAATCATCTTCTTAGGTTTGGTTTTGGGTTGAGTGTTCTTGAGAGAGAGTGTTGTCAAGGAAAGCCAAAAAGGGGGAGATTGTTAATGTATGAATTTTGATTAATTCTTTTGGCTTCCCTTGACATTTTTGTAATAGGACTTTTATATGTATTTATCAAGCTCAAGGATAGATTAAGTTTAGCATCTCTAAGTGTTCTTAACTCTCATCTATCCTATGGAGGTTCAAGCAATTTGACAAAGGTAAATCATCCATTGCTTATCATGCATTAAAACAGTTTTCATAAAAGATGACTAGTCATCTTTGCTCAGTGCGATTTCCAGCTCGTTAACCATCTGTTTTGTCCTATTCTATTTCTCTTTCTACTGCCATGTGTCAGTCTGACCTAAGGGAATCTTTTGTCTGTAAAGGCTGATGCATTCCTCATTTGGCAGCCGTCTCTTTTGGGTGGAAGTTTTGGAAAGATTGGCTTGCCATCTTTCTCTTCTTCCTTCTCAAGAGTAAACCATATATTTCATGAATGAGTTTTTCTAATTGATTTCTTCTTGAAAAACTGCTTTTGAAATATGAATCTGCATCTAGCTATTTAAATCATTCTCTCATATAGATCTAGATCGGATTTGTGACTGATTTCTTCAAGAGTATGGTTTCTTGAAGAAATTGGTCTTTCTCCCATAAATCCAAAGTTTGGTTTCGTTCTAAGTTGGAGCTTGCAAGCTAGTGCCATGGGATGAACGAGCTGAAGAAGGAGCTGCCATTTCCATGAAGAACTGAGCTTCGAGCTTTGCT
>BPUM01000491.1:0-39299 GCA_020521455.1 Prunus kanzakura
TCTCAAAACGGCCTACTTTGCTACGCAACGTTTCGCGGCCATTCCTGCCGGGCCGTTTGAGCAAAGGGCCCGGCCACTGCGACCGATCCGGGAAATTTCAGAGTGACGCCGTGGGGTTGACCGAGGCACGATTGGTCTAACGGCCACCGAGGTATGACAATCTGGCCTTGTCGGACGTCATCATAAAGAGAACCTAGGTACGTCTGCGTTGTCATCGGAATGGCCGGATCGTGTTTTTGTAATGGTAGTGCAGCAGTCAAGCCTTTCTGATCGTTTTGCTGTGGTGACGCTCTGGTCACGTTGCTCTGGCCGAACTGCACCTGGTCGGCCAAGGCGTGAGTTCGGCCGAGCCGCTGGACCGTAGATACTGCAGGGCTAATCCGCCCTAGTGCTTTGGCCGCGTGTTGTTTTTGCCGGATGGGTTGGTCCAGACTCCGCCCTCGTGTGCTGGTGCTGCCCCCAGCTATTGGCCGGCGGTAGAGAGCGCTGGTCGTAACCTGACACTTCGGTACGGTCAAAGACGCCGAGGCTACTGTTTTCACCGTAAGGTTTGACCCTTTCGTGCTCTCGGCCTCTTTGTTCGGTTCTAGGAGACATTGCGGGCGAGGCTGCCGGCGTATTCTCCTGAAAAAGCGTCCGCAGCTCTGAGGAGAATCTGTCCATCGCGGCCATGAGGGATGTCTCTATCCTATAGGCCTGTTTGGACATCAGCTCCTCTACTACTGCTCGCTCTTGCATGGACTCGGCCGTGCGATTCGTCGTTACTGGAACGCTGGCCGAGATCCCGACCGAATGTTTGGTCTCGGTGATTGATGGCGTGGACTCAGGGGTCTCAGGAGTCATTTCGACTGCTTTGTTTTTTAGCTTTGCCTGTGCCCTGGTTTCCACCATAAGGTTTTTGACAAGAATCCCACCGGGCGTGCCAAAAGTGTCTGCCGCGCAAATCTCACGGCCTGGAGTTCCGGGCTGAGGGGATATGCGTGGACACGCGGCTTCCTGCTTTTGGATGGGGTGCGGTTGTGCGCGGGCGTGCCAGCACGGTCTACCGTGCGTCGAGATATTTGATGGATGGAAGTGGTTAAATGGTGCGCCTGTTTGGACTTGACTTTTAATCAAAACGATTGTGGCTTCCGAGGCACCAGTTAGGCGAGCGCCTGAGGCCCAGTCTGTGTCCAAGGGCGGGAAGAGGGCCGAAGCTACAGCCTCCAAGGCTTATGGGAAACGGCACATGACCGTGGATCTGGAGGCCGAGACGATGCCGAAGCGCAGTCGGCAGTTCGAGCCTCCGAGGGCAACTTTAGCTACCGAGGAGGAGGGTGGCTCAGTGGAGCCTGTCACCCTCGCTTGTCCGTCGAAGACGGTCCAATTCGCGAACCACATGATCCTCGGTTCGCAGATGGAGCTGTCTGAGATTGATGAGCTTTCGAAGAGGCAGCTTCGGGATGAGGCGGGGCGTGCCTTCCGTCTCCAAGCTTCTGTAAGTCCCTTACTTTCTTCTCTTTTAGCTCCCGTTTCTCTTATCACTTGCTGACCGGTTCTTTTGCAGGCATCCATGGACATGTGGCTCTATACGAAGCGGGCCATCAACGCTGCCGAGCGCTCGAGGAAGTTGTTCGAGGACGGCAGGGCTAAGGTTGCCGAGGCGGGCAAGGCTCTGCAAGACCACGCCAACCTCATGCTGGACATGCAAGCAGCCGAGAGGCAGGTGAAGGCGTTGGAGGCCAAGCAAGCCGAGACGAGGGCGGCCTTGGATGAGGCGGTGGCTGCTGCTCGGGACGCCGAAGCAGCTAAGGAGGCCATGCAGGTCGCTCTGGAGAAATCGGAGCGGGCCAAGGCCTCCGAGATTGAGGTTGCTGTTCGGGAGGCGGTGAGGGCTTACCGTTCGTCTGAAGAGTTCACCACCCTCCTGGACAGCGAGGTGGGCTCGGAAATGGCGGACCTCCTTTACCATTTCAAACGGTACAACCCCGGCCAGAAGCTCAACCTCAACTTTGCTGTCGATCCTCCTTCCCTTCTCGATGGGATTACCGAAGAAATGATCGAAGATTATGAGGGGAGGAGGCCCCTGCCGCTACCGCTCCGGGCGGAAGTGCCGCTGCCGAAGCCGATGGTCCTAAGGACGCCGAGGCGGGTGAAGGCGCTGATGGAGAGCCTGCCGTTTGAAGCTTGAGTTGTTCTTTTATTTAATCTTGTATTTTGTATTCGCCATAAGGCGATCTTTCCAAACATCTTGATGCCGAGGGCATCTTTAATTTAAGTAATCTGTTGTTTCATAACTTGTGCATTCCGCTTATTTTGTGTTTGAACTTTATCCATTTTGTTATTGCCGTGGGCCAAGAACATCTTAGGATAGTTACCGACGAGGCCGACGACCACTGTGCTTTTGTTTGAATTAGCCAAGTGACATTGCCTTCGGTAAGCGCTGCCCTAGGTAGTCGTGGTACTACCATTGGCTCATACTCATTTGCAGACGCTCAAGTGTCGTTGCTTTCGGTAATCTAGGGTTCGAGTAGGCAAGTCTAGGACAACGTTTTGCCATTGGCTCGTACAATGACTCAATACTGCCGTAGGCTCGTATGCACTTGTTGAGGTATCTAAGTGACATGGCTATCGGTAAGCAAACAACTAATTAGTCTGTTGACCATAGGTAATGCCGTGGGCAAGCTCAGAACACTGTACTGCCGTTGGCTCGTACTTAATTCATGCTTTCTGTAAATTTTTGTTAAAAAATGAACGGAGTTAGTTGGGCATGGTTTTTCAAAGGGTTCTCACAAAACATCATGAGTCTTTCATGTTCAGATTTGATCCGAACGTCCGAACGGGTTGCATGTTGGATATACGTTCTATGTTGGAGGTTCCAAGTAGAATATAAATTAGGAAAACCTAACCTTCAAAGTGGCATGTGCAAATCATAAGTAATTGGTAAAAATTCATAGGATTGCTAGGTGATGGTGAAACCCTAGTGCTTTTATAAATTGGTATTTAAAACTCTTTTCTTCATTCGTAATTGTTTTCGTTTAAAATTTGATTTTAGTATCGAACAATCTCATAATCATCTTTCTCAACTTTTAATTTTAGGTAGTCAATTGGAAATTATTTTTACATAAATTGCTAAATAGTCCTTGAGGAGAACGATCTTGCATGAGCATCTATACTACAATAGCCATGTATTCTTGCAAGTATTTTATGTGATTTTAACCTTATTTGTGTGGATGGTAAAAATCGTATCAGAAACAATTCTCATACACATTTAGTTAAGCACTTTTCGCCAAACCCCAATGAGCTTCCAATTTTGTGTCTTGTGACACTTAAATCATAATATTTAGGTGACTTAAGCCCTTAGGCTTGATACCCAACTATTTGGGCTTCCCTTTAACTATTACCGAGGCCCAAAGTTTTTACACGTAGTAAATCATTCACATCAAATCAATCAAATTGATTTCCTCATTCTCATTTGTATTACTCAAAGTTAACCATTTAAGGTGTGCGATCCATTAGGTTCTAATTAGCAAGACAGTGGGAAAATATTAACTGGAATTAAAAGACCCTTTTTAATTCTTTCTTTATATGGATCGATCACAATCAATCCTAAGACTTCCACGAGCCAATAGTGACATCTAGCAATATATTAAGGCTACCTAAGGTAACCAGAATAGATGAAGAACCTATTCAATTGGAATTGCAATGCAATACGATCCTTCTCTTATACAATGTTTCAAATCATATTATTAGAATACAGATTGATTATGTCAAACCCCTAATATGATTTATAAACTCATGTGATTCAAAAGAACATGATTAAGAATAACATTCTAAATCAAGCTCAAAATACTTTGGCCAAAGATTTGCTGAATAACATCTCAAAACATTCTCCTTCTTTATCGAATGTAGAGATTCCTTATTGTACATTCACATACTCCTATGATGAATTAAGAGACCCCAACAATACTTAAGACAAATATTTTACTGCTTGCCTTTGAGAACTATCAAAGATCAATAACGCATCAATGCCTTAGGTCTAAGGACTAATTTGCGTTATTGCAACTATGAGTTCTCGTTTTACATGTAGATAAATACGCCATATGATAACTATGATTAATCACATTTAGTGTACACATTCAGTAATGAGCACCCACATACTTGTATTAGTGTCAACTACACAAATGGTTTGAGACTAACCATCCTCCTTATTAAGCATACATAATATGTGCTAGTCTTGATGGTTTATCAATGCCCCATTTGATAACCCTATGATTAGGAACATTTTGGGATACTATAGTTAAAGATCAAAGGTCTCTTGAATCTAATCTTCTTTAGACTATTTTATCTCCTATTTAGTATTCCCCGGACTTTGTTTCTTTAACTTATGTAAAAGATAACTAAATAAGTTTGCCGTTTATTGAAATGTATTCTAAGGAGATTACATCAAATGTATTAGCTCTTAGGCCACATTTCTAACAAATGTAACCCTAGGATTTATGCACTACAAATAAGGCCTTGAGGGACTCATTATTCGTGGCTAGAGTGTGCCTAGAGCCTGTGGCATAAGTGCGGCTATGAACCTAATTATGAGTAAGTGTGAAGAAAACACTTGAGTGCTTGTAACTGCTTTCTCTTCCACTTCTATAGTGAATCTCTAGCAACTACAGGAAGTGGGTAGCCTGAGGCCCAATGGGACAAAGCTCGGCTAGGCCTGATCTTTAGGCTTGATCGGTCCGACCCACTTTAAGATTGGGCAGGGCTTGGGCCAAGGGATTGAAATCTTGGGCCGACTTGTGGGTCGGCCTGTTTGAGCCCGTCTAGGCCCAGCCTGACCCGTTCAAAATTAAATAAATAATAAATAGCAATAATGTGGGAGATTTAAGATCACTTGTAACACCTCAAATACACTAATCAAGATACGAAGTAGGAAGAATTCTAAATGGTAAAGGTGATAAATGGAGTGTCTGCTTGAGTTGAAACGGGATATTGGATAAAGAATATTTTAGGGCTCGGAATGGTTTTTGGTTTATGTTCTAGAAAAAGAAGAGGATAGCTTATGGGGGAAAATGTCGCAATCCGATTCGAGAATAAGGAATATTCCCAAATCAAGGTGTGAGTCATACCATAGTTAAAACTAAAATCCTACAACCATGATATGATGAGAAATAGAGCCACAAATAATACAAATTTACTTAATAACACAGAATTAGAGTCACAGTAGCTCGTAATTAAATACACACTAAGATCTTTATAAAACAGTTGACTACGTACAAATATTAATTACACAATTCAACAACAAAAGCCTAGTAGCTTGGTTGAAACCCGCTTCCTCAAACTTCGCCTTGAATCCTGCACAATCTATCAAGGTATGAGCATTCTAATGCACAATCTATCAAGGTATGAGCATTCTAATGCCCAGTAGAGTACCGTCAAACCCCTCAAGGTCAGCTATCACATTTAATCAAAAGTGTCATGCATCAAACAACACAAGATATATAAATTATGCAACCATACCAGATAAATATATTTGCATATGCGGTGATGCCATGAGCTCACTCCCTTTTAATTCCACTAATTCATACCTTAGGGCAACAAGCCTGCATGTCCCATACCATTTACCACTGTTGTAACACCCCGTCCCAAAAATCACTGTTCCATTAATTATTTATTATGAAATTACATTTTTACCCTTGGGTGTAGGGGCACTTTAGTCACTTTTTGTTTGGAAAGGAATTTGGGAAATTAAGCAGCACTGTTGCATAGAGCTCGACGATACAAGTTCGTAGACAGATGACATGTTCATTTCGGAGTTAAAACGAAGAAGTTATGATCTACGGAAGTCCAGTGGCACAACCGTAATTTTTGTAAAGTCAAAATTTTAAAAGCTGGCAGCTCTCTCTCTCCCCTCTCCCAACTCTTTCTCACCCTCTCTACGTGACGCTGGAATTTAGCAAGCAATTGCATCGCCGTCCGACCACCATTTCAGGTGAAAATTGGTCCCAAAAGTTTCGTATCAACGTCCTCTATCTAACCCCACCCATTTTCCCAGCTCAAACCCAAGGAATTGCAACTGGAATTGTCAGCGATTTTCAAAGCTTTCAACGCCGTTTTCGGCGACTCCGGCCACCGTTTCGTCGATCGAGGTATGAAACTTCATCTACTCTTCGTGCTCTATTTGTTTATGTAAGTGGACTGGATCGATTTTGGAGTTTTGGAAGTCAATCAAAATCCCCATATAGAGCCAACAGTTTAGCTGTGATTTCATCTAGCTTTGGTCACTTTTTGGCGTGGTTCGAGAACAAAAGTTTTTCCCCTTGTTAATCTGAATTTATTTGTATAGGTATTGTAGGGAGTTTTGAGGATTTTCCATTGCCAGAAGTTTTTCAAGGCACCCGATGTTGATGGCGGCACATAGGCCCAATGTCGGTGACTTGTTTTCAACCTAGAATTATTCCTCATCGTCTCAAGCACGACGGTATGCTCGGATTTGAATTTGGTTACCGATTGACTATCAAACGGATATTGCACCTATTATGCGATATCCGGGTTTGATAGGTTCGATCGGTTTCAATTTCAATTATGTTATTCCATGTACCTCTAAGATCGTCTAGGAACTTACATATCGAGAATCAAAGTCCCGGATACTCCGAGTCAATGATTCCAGGATTAGGCGAACCAATCGTCCTCCGATCGTGCAATTGGCTTGGATCCGACTGCTCGATCGAGACCAAACTTTCGAGACTTGTTTAGTAGACTTTGTTGGACCTATAGGAACTTTCATATTTGAAATCAGAGGTTGTGGCCTAATTGACCTAGATGGTGGGCCTCGCAGGCCCGATCGGGACCAATTGGTTAGAAGGTGTTTGTGGCTTGGTTGTTTGATTTTAAAATGGTATTTTGCTACAAGAGTTTTATTAATTGTTTATGGAACTAATATTCTATCGCCTTTACTTTCCCAGTATGATATATTTATGTTTTATTGTGCGGATTTGGGTTGAGTTGATTTTAAATGTTTGGTGATATGTTTATATTTATTTTTATATATGTGTTAAATCGTTTGAAATTGGAAATATTATTGCCTTCGGAAATATTGATGTCTTCAGACATCTCGGTTGCCTTCGGAAATATTGATGTCGTCGGACATCTTGGTTGCCTTCGGAAATATTGTTGCCTTCGGAAATATTGATGTCTTCGGACATACAGTTGCCTTCGGAATGTTTTCGGACATATGGTTGCCTTCGGATTGTCTTTGGAGACCTCAGTTGCCTTTAGATTTGTCTACGTGCGTATGACATTGCCCCACAAGTATCGGGGACGCCCGAACCGTGTGGTGCTAGGATTTGCATTCTCAGGTTGAGTATATCTCCCTGAGTCCTGCTAGGGGAATTGACGAATTATTTGCGTTCTCAGGTTAAGTATATCTCCCTAAGTTTTGCTAGGATTTGCGTTCTCAGGTTAAGTATATCTCCCTGAGTTTTACTAGGATTGCGTTCTCAAGTTGACCATTTATCCCTTAGTCCTGTTAGGGGAATTGACGAATTATTTGCGTTATTAGGTTGAGTATATCTACTTGAGTCCTGCTAGGGGAATTGACGGATTATTTGCGTTCTCAGGTTGGCCACGTGTACGTGAGTTCTCCTAGGATATGCCACACATGTGGAGTGGACCGTTCCACATGTGTAGTACTTGGAATTGACGGAGTATCTATGGAATTGACAGATTATGTTTGGGGTACACCTATGTGGAGAACAGTGCAGTACCGATGTGTTTATATAGTTAACAAGATATTCTTCGTCATCTTGCTCATATTATTTGCACAGGGTTGGCTAGGATCCCCAGCCACCTGCCCGACTTGTCTACACAGGTGGTTGGCTAGTTTCCCCCTTCCCCGGTTGCCTTCGAATTTAATGATATTTCTCATATACCTCTTGGTGGGTGATAGCAAGATATATACACTATGCGGACGATTGTGAAGGAAACATGCATCTAATGCTTAGGAAATGAACTTTAGCAACAACCTATACAACAAAAACATTCTAAATAACGGATTCATTTTGTTTATACTAGTTGGGTTAAACCTTTTTCATGTTAAACCAAGTATCTTAGCCTAGTTTCTTTGAACACAAATAGAAAAAGGAAAAAGGGAATAGATCTTTACCCTTGATGACCTTTTCTTGATTTCTCAAGAGTGAACACCTTTGTTGGAAAGGCCTTTCATTTCTCTTGATTTTGACTCCTTCATCTTAAGGCTCCCAGATTGGAGTTCTTGATCTCACCACACCAAATGCTCCTAGAGATAAAGAGAAGGCAATCAATTTTTGGTTTATGGAAGATGAGATACAAAGATGATCACTTATCAACTAAAGTAGGAAACCAAAAACCCTAGCTAGGTTTTCTCCAACACTTAGCGTATATAGGACAACACAAAAGGCAATTGGGTGGGTATTTGGGGTTCCATTTGGTCCATGGGTCATGTCATCTTATGCCATTTATCCCTTGGGCTCAATAGCCTTTTGGGCTATTTTGTCCCTTTCCTTTTAAATCATATTTAAAAGTCCAATCCAATATTTCTATATGTCAATATTAATTCCATAATTAATCTTTTAATTACAATTTACTTGTTAAATTATAATTATAGTCTTACTTAATTGACCCGGTCAAACTATTTGACTTTGGTCAATTGCTCCGGTCAACATGTTGACTTTTGACCGTTGACTTTAACATTTGATTATCAATCATTGACTTGTGTCTCCTCATTTCATTTCTTCTCATTTGTACCTCTAATCACATGCTTTTGGTGTGCAGATCCGTAGGTTCCCTTTAGCAAGGTATTGGGTTGACTCAACTCCTCATAGATGATATACGAATTAAATTCCATAATTAAATTCTTCCTATTAATAATTGAAACCTTTTAGGACATCCACAAACCATGATTGTCGCCTAGCAGCAAGTCACGGTTATCCGAGCTAAATGAGACACTGTGAAAGAACCTATTCAAATTGGAATGACTGTGCAATTGAATCATTCTCTTATGTCAATACTCCTTATTCACATTATTAGATCATGGAATCCGATTGTCAATATCCTAATGTGAATAATTCCTTTTATATGATTATCCTGGTAAGATTTGAAGACTTCTTCTTTCGAGTCTTATCCCCTACTCTGCGCAGAGATTTGACCAATCATATCTTGGAGTATTCTCTCTCCTTTCTTGAGAGTAGAGATTCCTTGTTGTATATTCATTTGCTTCCATGACTCTATTGAGAATCCTGATGAGCACCTTTAAGCTATGCCTAATTCAGCATGACTGTATAGTGCCCTCAAATATTAACAACATAGCCACAAAATATCTATGATGCCTCATGTCTAAGGATTAGTTTGCACCATTGCAATTTACACTACTACAAAAATGGAAAAAGACGACCAGAAAAAGACGACGGCATAACATAAAACCGTCGTTGTATTTAAATAGACGACGGTATTAAAAAAAACCGTCGTGGATAAGTGATTTACTGTTCAATATTTTTAAAGAGACGACGCGTACAAATAAAAAACCGTCGTTTTTAAAAAAGGATTTCTTCAGTGTTAAAATCTGACCAAAAAACAACGACAGCAGGTATGAATACACTGACGTAGAAAATAAAGACGACAGTTCACCAAAAAACCTGCCGTGTTAACTCCTAACTAAACACGACCAACTGTTCTTAATCCACGTCGTATAATATAGTGGAATCAACGTCTGTATACTACGACGGTGCATTCTCTGTAAACCGCCGACTTATTATTTTGCAGTATACTACGACGGTACCTACAACACTACTGTCGTTTTTATTTACCACGTCCTAAGTTCAAATTACGGTCGTATTTTTTCAATTTATACGTCTGCTCTCTCTGTAAACCGCCGTCTTATGTTTATAGCTTTTTAAAATTAATTAATTTTTCTTTTATTTTGGTAATATCTTTCTTAACACAAAACAAAATTTAATTCTCAATCCTCAACAACATTTTCATCTTAAAATGCAAATCTCTTCGTGTTAAATATGAACACAAATTTGGCAAATACATCGTGGCAAATATATGTTCAACTGTTTCTTCCTCTCATATGCAAGCTGGGCCCTCTCCTTCCTCTTGTTCTCAAGCTCCTGCACAGCCTCGATTCCTGAAAATCAAAATCAAAATCAACAAAGTGTGAACCCTCACTCCTCGATTCCTGGTTACATTGTAGTCCCCTTTTCCACAGTGATCAACTTCAAAACTCCTGTGTAGCAAGGTGGAACCAGCCTTAGAACCTGTTGTGGGTTGTGCCTTTGGGGTGAAGCTGGGAGTGGGCTTGAGGTTCAGAATGAATAGACACCACCTACTCATTCTGAACCTCAAGCCCACTCCCAGCTACAGCCACCACCTGAGTCCGTCTCTGCGAGCATCAGGAACACCCACGCGGGTTCTCAAGCTGGTTTCACCCTTGCTACACAGGAGGATGTAGCAAACCCATGCTTGGTCTTGTGAGGAATCATTCTGCAAACCCATTTGCTTTCAGAAAGACAATTTCTGCAACCCTAATTGAAAACTGAGAGTTAACAACCGCATAAAAAAATCCTATTTAAACAAAATGGAGTAAATATCCACGTCAGTTCTAATATACATAGCGACGTCATATTTGACTAATCAACGTCAGTTTAGATATAACTACATCGGAAATCCAAAAGTCATTTCGCGCGTATTAAAAAGATAACTACATCGGAAATCCAAAAGTCATTTGGCGAGTATTAAAAAGAGAACAGAACCAAAGTAACCACGTCGGTTTATTGAAATACACAGTCGTTGAATTTATAAGTACAACGTCAGTTTAGAGAAACAAAGCGCCGTCATAACCACGTCGGAAATCCAAAAGTCATTTGGCGCGTATTAAAAAGAGAACGACGTCGTTTTCAGAACCGCAAAGTAACCACGTCGGTTTATTAAAATACACAGTCGTTGAAATTACAAGTACAACGTCATTTTCGAGAAAAAAAGCGCCATCATAACCACATCGGAATTCCAAAAGTCTTTCGGCAGTTGTGATAACCACGTCATTTATGAATTCTCTACCGTCGTTATAACTAAATAATACGGCGGTTTGTTAATGACAACGTCGTTGTATTGAACTCTGGGAAAATATATAAACTTTTCGTCACCTGACCTAATATTTTACGGTTTTCACTTCCCGATAAAGTATCGTAGTTTCCCTCTCATTTCCCAAATCACCATTTTCGTCACCTGACCTAGCATCATCGTCTGAATTATCGTCTTCATCGTCCAAATCACCATTTTGGTCTTCGTCTTCGTCGGAAGGAAACATTTCTTTGCACGCCGGTGTTATTCAAGGTTTTTTCTCACTCTCTTCCCTTTTTTTACTTTTCATTTGCATGCCGTAGTTGTCTGGAAACAAGATTCTGTCAAATTGAAGAAATCTTTCACTGGTTTTGATTAAATAAATAAGTAGATACTCTCACGACGCCAAAAGACGACAGTTCTGTCCTGTTTTCGACGATGGAATGGACACACCACGACGGCCGTAATGCAAACTGCACGACGGTGGCTAAAAACCGTCATAGTGTGACAATTAATACGTCGAAAACAAGATAAAACCGTCGTCTAGTGAGAGAAGTACACTAGTTTTGTAATTTTAAACCACGTCGGTTATTGTTAATAACCGACGTAGTTTATGAATATTTACGTCATGAAATATATAAAACCGTCGTCTTATTTTCATTCATGATCTAAGAGATCGTTTAATAGGACGTCACTTTTTTAGTGTTACCGTCGTTGTTTTATATTATTACGTCGTTTATTTTTAATAACCGACGTTGTTTTTCTGGCAGATTAATCAAAAATGGTTTCGAAATCTCAAAACAAGGAAGCTGAAGCGTCAAAGGCCACAGCAGGTTCAATGGCACAAGGGGATGAACCCAAAACAGGTTTAGTGGAAGTTGAAAAATCAACTCAAAGCAAACCCTCGAAGAGGATGAGATATTCCTCAACCTCAGAGAAAGACTCGAGCACAGCCACATTTGTTGAGGAGCCAAAATCTGGCCGCGGTATCAGCACAATGAGCCGTGTTGTGAAGAGGAAAATTGAGAAGGTTAAGCCTGTGGTTGAGTTCAATAAAGATGGCAAACCACATGGCGAGGCTGCTGTTGAGATGCAGTCTTACATTGGTGTTTTGGCACGCACCAGAGTCCCTCTTGTGGACAAGAAATGGAAACAATTACCCAAGGACGTGAAGGAGCAGATTTGGGAAGCTGTTCAAATGTCCTATGTTATTGGGGATAGTTACAACAACTTGGTCTTGCAGTCTGCCGCCAAAAAATGGAAGGATTTCAAGTATAACATAACTAAGCAATATATCCTTCCATTCGCACATGAGAAGGAGAAATTAAAAGAAATCCCATTGCTTTATAAGTTCATAGAGAAATCGCAATGGGATGCCTTCGTAGCTTCAAGGTTAACCCCAGATTTTGAAGCTAAGCATGCTGAGCAGAAGGAGAGGAGGGAGAAATTGGAGTACAACCATAGGTTGTCTAGAAAAGGGTATGTTGGTTTGACGGACCAATTGGTAGAAACCATGCCCGAAGGTCAAGAAATCGATCGAGCTGTTCTGTGGAAGAAAGCAAGAGAAGATAAATCAGGAAACATCCCTGATCCAAAGGCTGCAGAGAAGGCAAAACTAATCGTAAGTCTCACTAACTCTGTTCTAAATTTGAAAAACAGAGTGTTTAATTTTGATATAGACGTCGTTTATATTTACATAAGCGACGTTATAAAGTGAACACCACGACAGGCTTAATTTACGGACGTTTAAAAGTGAATAGGACGTCGGTTTTTGAATAAAGTAGACGTCTAGATAGAATTAATACGACGGATTAAATTATTCTATGAACCGCATTTTTGTTTTAAGTTTACTCACGCACACACTCTCCCTCTCTCTGTCTATTTCACTGAATTTTGTGGTGCACAATTTCTGGAAAAGAATGCATATTTCAATCGAGTTTTTTCACTTCTTCATTAAAACTTACGACGGTTTTATCTTATCTAGACGTTAGAATGATTATACAACGACGGTAATTTTGTGCAGCCGTATGGAATTGTACATCTACGTCTGTTTGTTTAATAATCCGTCGTCTTACTTTGAATACTACGACGGTTTTTTATTTATGTCTTAATCTGTTTTATTTTGAATATACGACATATTTTTATATACCGACGTTGTAAAGTATAAACAATGACGGTATTTATATATAGACGTTTTAAATTAATACCACGTCTGTCATTTAATAAAAACCGTCGTTGTTTATAATTTACAACGTCGGTATATGTATCGGTCATACACCCTTCTCAGGTTCTAACAATCTCTCTTTCTCTCTTTTAGGATGATTTGCAAAAGCAAGTCTCCGAAGGCACTCTGACTGTCTCCGGGAGCAATGATATCTTGACTCTGGCTTTGGGAACCCCGGAGCATGGTGGGAGAGTCAGAGGAGCTGGTGTTGGCGTTACCCCAACTCAGTTCTTCAATTTGCCGAAGCAGCAGAGAGTGAAATTTGGTGACAAATTGAAGGAAAGTGTGAGGGAGGCAGTCAGAGAAGAGACCTTGAGGATTGAGGCGAAGTCAAGGGAAACTATAATGGAAGCAGTCAGAGCAGAGAGGGAGACTTTGTTGGCATATATCCGTCAACTAGTTCCTAATTTTGATCCCAACCAGATGCTCCAAACCCCAATTCCTCCAATTATTTTACCCCCTCAAGATCAAAGCCCAAAAAATCCAATGTCTGATAAGGCAAGCTGCTCTGGGGCCACTAATATCAGACCCCTAGCTTTGGAATTAGAAGATCCGAAGCCTGAAGCTGATACTGCTGCAAAAGAGAAAGAGGACACGGTAAAATCTCTGCTATTTTATATTTCTGCTTTTTAAATTTTAAAAAGACGTCGCTCCTTTTAATAGCCGACGTTAAAATTTAAAATAACGACGGTAAATACGTCTGTTTCTTAGAAGACACGTCGTGTTTCGTTATATACCACGACGCTTTTATAAACCGTCGTTCATTTCATGATTTCATTAACTGTATTTATATTAGACGACCTTTCTATATAATAGCGACGTTATAAATTCAATACAACGTCAGTATTAACGAGAAACCGTCGTTTATATTATATACCACGTCTGTTTTTTTTGTTTAGTTAGAGTCGTTTATTTTAGTTCACACACAAACTAACTTATATTTCTTTATTAATTTCTTTAAACAGGATCTCTCAAAGCTAGATATGCCACCTCCTCTTTTAGCCTTATGCCAACATTTCCAGACCAAGTTGTTGCCTAATGGTAACGAGGCTCTAACAATTCACATGCCCAAGGAAGTGTTTGGCATTGAGCATGATACCTTCCTCTTCACTGAGGATGTTTTGCAGTTTGGTTCAATGGTTGAGATAGGAACCACAGTGATATCAGTATACATGAGGTAATTCTCCCTAATCCCATTTTGTTTTACATTTTCCTTTCTTTTAAATTAAAATCTCATTTCATTGACTTTCATATATTTAGGTTCCTATTTGACTATTTAAAAATGGCAAATCTTGTAAACCTTGTTGGCCTCGTGGACCCTGGGCTAGTGAGCTCTGGAGCTGGATCAATATCAAACCGAATAAAAAACCTGTCAAACCGCCTGAATACAGCAGATGGGAATCAATTTTTCTTGGTCCCTTATAATCCAGGGTTAGTACCATTTAAAGTATTTTCCTATTACATGAATTCACTGCCTTATAATCCAGGCTTCTAATATTTTTCTTTCTAATATGAATCATTATGTGCAGGGGTCATTGGGTGATGGTAATTGTGAGACCATTAACAGAGACTGCCTATTACATGAATTCACTGCCAAAACGCATGGTTGACGACGAAATGAAAAATATAGTGAATACGTAAGTTGATTTCTTCTGATTTATGATTTTTCCTATAAAGTATTTAAATAAACGACGGTTTTTACTAATACCGACGTTATTATATAATATAACGACGGGAAGATATTACCGACGTTTTAATTTAACTACCACGTCAGTATTTTCTTAAAAACGTCGTTTTAATTTAACTACCACGTCGTTTGCGTTTTATTTAAGAACGTTTTAATTTTTTCTGCACAATTTTCGTCATACGACGTTTTTTACTCTTACCGACGTTATAACGTTACACAACGACGGTTAGGTTTTACCGCCGTTTTAAACAAAATATAACGTCTTGGTTTAAAAAACTCTGTCGTTTTGACTGATTTACCACGACGGTTACTATTTGTATTTAACACCCTTTGTTTTCTTGTAACAGGTCAATTAAAATGTTGAACATTCATATAAACAAAAATTCACGTAAACAGCAGGCCATTTGGAAAAATCTACACGGCACTCCTGAACAACCAACAAGTGTAGAGTGTGGCTATTACGTGATGCGATTCATGAGAGATATAATTCATGATCCAGACCTAAATTTCGAGAAGAAGGTAAAACGCAACATTTTAGATATACTTTCTTTATTTTACTACGTCATATTTTTGTTTAACCGTCGTTTGTATTCTTTTAACACGTCGGTTTTTTAGTTTATTTTGCAGTTTGACAAGAAAAAAGATAAACTTCAGTATACACAAAAGGATATTGACGAAGTTAGGCATGAATGGGCAGAATTCGTGAACAAGCAATTACCGAAGGATAATTGATGTAGATAAATATTTATGAACAATGTTTAATTTAGATTATTTAAAATGTATATAAATATTTTGTTGTAATCAAGAGAACAAAAATCAACAAAATTAAATTTTGTTTTAAAATTTGTTTAGTTCCCAAACACCGACGTCTGATTCTAATTTACACGTCTCATACGTGTACACAATGGTCGTCTTGCAGTAAATGGAAATATAACATCGACGGTAATTCTTAAAAACGACGTGTAATAGTCAAAACAACGACGGTTTATAATTAATTCATCCTGTATAAATGAATTTGTACTCATATACTACGTCCGTTAGTATAACCTTATCGACGTCTAAATAATATACAAAGGCGGATATTTCTAAATATCCGCCTTTGTATTAAAAAACAACGTCAGTTATATACAACAAAATGACGTGTAATAGACATAACAACGACGGTATATAATTAATTCATCCTGCATAAAAGAATATGAATTCATATACTACGTCGGTTAGTATAACCTTATCGACGTCGTAATCTTATACAAAGGCGGATATTCTTAAATATTCGCCTTTTTATATATAAACAACGTCAGTTATATACACTAAAATGACGTTTAATATTAATAACAACGACGGTTTATAATTAATTCATCCTTTATAAATGAATTTGTATTCATATACTACGTCGGTTAGTATAACCTTAACGACGTTGTAATATTATACAAAGGCGGATATTATTAAATATCCGCCTTTATATATTTAAACAACGTCCGTTACATACACTAAAATGACGGTTTATAATTAATTCATCCTGTGTATATTCTTAAATATAGTTTCAACGTCGGGTTTTTATGTTTAATGTCGTTGTAAAGGGATACAACGTCGGCTAAGTCATTTTTAATTTAATTGTTATTGACTTTTATATTTTATTTAAATCCATATTAAATTCATAACTATATCCAAAAATTATACTGAAAACTACCAAGCATTGGAATATTGTCTCTATCCTAAAGCTTTAAAAAATATAATTTTGGAAATATTTTTTTATTGTATTTAATTACTAATATTAATAATATATTCAAAACAAAATCCGAAAAATATACCGGCAAATTCTATGCACTGATTGGGACAATATCTTGCCCGTTAAGGCCTGAAAAATGTAATTTTAGTTTTCAAAGTTCAAATGATAACAAAATTCAAACAAATTTAGAGACAAAGCATTGTACTCCTTATACTTTACATAACATAACCCTAAGGTTTATGTGATCCATTGGTGCCCATAAATTCAAAATTATGAAATCCATATTTTAGCCTACTATTGTAGAAGGCAATGTTGTAAGGAATCCATAGCAATTTTCGGTTCATTTTTCTCGTACTTGTGTATTTTTTAAAAATTATTTTAAAATTTAGGGTTTAGGGTTTAGGGTTTTTTGAAATGACGCCGGTTTTCTCCCGCTGTTTTTGGTCAACTACATTAACAAAGACTAATTGAATTCGGTTGACGACGTCAGTTATAAAATAGCGACGTCTTTAGTGTTTACAACGTCGTAAATGTATTATAACCGCCGTTGTAAGTAATTATTAGACGTCATTATAAGTGTTGACCGTCGTGGTTGAAAAACGCGGTACTTAAAAATTTTTGACCGCGACTTAAAATTTTCAGAATTTCCCTTTAACCCTCAAATAGTTCATTCTCTCTCTTCAACATAAATTTGTCTGAAAGTTTTCGTTCTCCAAGCTCTCTCTCAATATCCATGTAAGTACAACTCTAGTCCCTTTAATCCTAATTCTCTCAGCTCTGTCTCAAGCTTTTGTTATATTCTCTCAGCTCTCTCTCAAAGCATTGGGTACGTAGATTCTCCAAGATCTCTCTCAAAGCATTGGGTACGTAGATTCTCCAAGATCTCTCTCAAAGCATTTGGTACGTAGATTTTCCAAGATCTCTCATTGGGTACGTAGATTCTCCAAGCTCTCTCTCAAAGCATTGGGTACGTAGATTCTCCAAGCTCACTCTGAAGCAGTTGTTATATTCTCGCAGCTCTCTCTCAATATCCATGTAAGTACAACCCTAATCTCTTCTTAAATCCATAAATGTTTTCGTTGGTAGCTATATTAGGGTTTTGGTGTTTGCAATCTTGTAATAATTGCTCTCTGTTTGGGTTCTTTTATGTTTGTTTGGCCATGGGTTCTTGGAAAAGGAATGGGGATGGGAGATTTAAGCTGTTTTTTTTTTAACTACGACGACGGTTGAAGGATCAAACCGTCGTCCAAATGTTTATTATACGTCGGTTGTTCATTTACTCCCGTCGTCTGCGTTTTAAGCCGCAACTGGTAGCCTAAAGACGACTGTTTCTCCATTAAACGTCGTCTTTAGGCTACCAGAACACCGTTCAAATTTCTGGGTCTGGGTATCTTAATGACGACGGTGACTATAGATGCCGTCGTCGGAATGTATATTAAACGACGATTATTTTTATAAACCGTCGTCTTTTCCATGTTTTATATTTAATTTTCATTTTGTTCTCTGCTATTTGAATGAGGTAGTGTTTCATTGCTGGTCTTTCCACTTTAATATATATATATATTTATATGAATTTGATAGAGTGTAAGATGGATAAGTCATGGATGCATGCGGATAGAAGATCGAAGGCATATGAGTTAGGGGTGGAAGGATTTTTGAATTTTGCGTTACAAAATCTTGGAAATACAACTGAGATTCGTTGTCCATGTGTTAAATGTGGGAATATTCGATTGTTTGGGGTTGGAATTATAAGGGAACACTTATACTTTAATGGAATTGACCAAAGCTATAAGATTTGGAGATGGCACGGAGAACCTTGGGAATGGACTACCAATGCTAGTAGAAATGTGGAAGAAGATGAGCAAAGTAGGTTTAGTTATGTTTCTGAAGAATTAGGGATGGATGATAATGATTTTGCCAATATTGGATCTGATCCTTATGAGTTTGCCAATGTGATTGGGGATGGCGATGAACCCTTGTACCCTGGTTGCAGTAAGTACACGAAGTTGTCGGCTTTGGTGAAGTTATATAATTTGAAAGCAAAACATGGGATGAGTGATGTTTGCTTTACAGAATTATTGATACTTCAAGGAGAATTTCTTCCAGAAGGAAATACACTACCTTCCTCTATGTACGAGGCAAAAAAGACTTTGTCTGCTTTAGGGATGAGTTATGAGAAAATCCACGCATGTTCCAATGACTGCATTTTGTATCGGAAGGAGTATGAGAATGCAACTAATTGTCCTACTTGTGGTATCTCAAGGTGGAAGGAAACCAAGGATGGGTTCTTGAAAGAGGGTGTGGCAGCGAAGGTGGTGTGGTATTTTCCTCCAATTCCAAGGTTTAAAAGGATGTTTCAATCACATAAGACAGCTAAGAGTTTGACTTGGCATGCTGCAAGAAAATCAGTTGACGGTTATATGTCTCATCCAGCGGATTCCCCGTCTTGGAAACTTGTTGATGAAAAATGGCCCGACTTTGGTAATGAGCCAAGAAACTTGAGATTGGCTCTCTCATCTGATGGATTCAATCCCCACAGTTCTTTAAGTAGCAGATACAGTTGTTGGCCAGTTATGTTAGTTACATATAATCTCCCACCATGGCTATGCATGAAGCGGAAGTTCATGATGTTGACTATACTGATTTCCGGTCCTAAACAGCCCGGAAATGATATAGACGTCTACTTAGAGCCTTTGATTGATGATTTGAAATCTCTGCGGGATGGGATTAGAGGAGTGTATGATGCCCACATAGGAGAATACTTTACACTCAGAGCTGCATTACTGTGGACAATTAATGATTTTCCCGCTTATGGAAACTTATCTGGTTGTGTTGTTAAAGGATATAAAGCTTGTCCAATATGCGGCGATGATACACCTAGTCACAGGTTGAAAAATGGCCACAAAATTTGTTACATTGGGCATAGAAAGTGGTTACCAATCAATCATCCATATAGGAGGCAACGTGCAGCTTTTAATGGGAAACCTGAATATGGCATGCCCCCTGAGCCATTAACAGGAGAAGAAGTGCTGAATATGGTTGAAGATATTAATTACATATGGGGCTCGAAAATTGGGGGAAGTGTTGGTGAGAATGATGGTGATAGAGTTTGTTGGAAGAAGAAATCAAAATTCTTTGATCTCGAGTATTGGAAATACCTCCCTGTGAGGCATGCCTTAGATGTTATGCACATTGAGAAGAATGTTTGCGATAGTATCATTGGTACATTGCTAGAGATCCCTGGAAAAAATAAAGACGGGATTGCTGCTCGGTTAGACTTATTGAACATGGGGGTAAAAATTGATTTGCAACCCGAGTATGGAGAAAGACGTACTCGCTTGCCTCCAGGCCCTTGGAATTTGTCAAGAGCAGAGAAGAGAGCGGTTTGCAATTCTTTTTATGGTATGAAGGTTCCTGAAGGTTATTCTTCAAATATAAAAAATCTTGTATCTTTAAAAGATTCAAGACTTCTTGGCCTTAAATCTCATGATTGTCATACCTTGATGCAACAATTGCTCCCTGTGGCAATTCGTTCTGTTTTGGAGAAGCCTGCAAGGTATGCAATAACTTGATTGTGCTTCTTCTTCAATGCTTTATGTGCAAAGACGGTAGATGTTTCCAAGCTAGATAAGTTGGAAGAAGATGTAGTAGTTACTTTATGTTTGCTTGAGAAGTACTTTCCCCCTTCATTCTTTGATATCATGGTTCATCTAGTAGTACATCTTGTCAGAGAAGTTCGTCTATGTGGGCCAGTATATTTTAGATGGATGTATCCGTTTGAAAGATATATGAAAGTGCTAAAGGGGTATGTTCAGAATCGTACTCGTCCCGAAGGTTGCATTGCTGAGCGGTATATAGCTGAAGAAGCTGTAGAGTTTTGTACCGACCATTTATCTGATGTTAGTACAGTTGGAGTGCCTTCAAGCCAGAATATGGGAGTTTCAAAGCCATTATCAGGTTGCACAGTGGGCTTAGTTGATATGGACTTGTTGAACCAGGCACATCTATATGTCTTGGAGAATACGGAGGAAGTCCTACCTTATATCGAGTACGTATGAGTTTAATTTTTCATATATATGTAGCCATGTTAAATATTATTACTCCTTATATTTATCTTATATATAAGGGACCGTAATGCGTGTTTTTTTCGTGTCAATTGTAGGGAACATATGATCCACATCAAGACCACTTATCCGAAATTTAGAAAGAGAACAAAGTGGCTACAAGATAAGCACAATAGCACTTTCATTCAATGGCTACGTGTTAAGGTATATATGTTATTGAATGACATATTCAATTTATTATTTTAATTTTCTTTCTTTCTATATATATGTTAGATTGAATTAATATATATGTTTAATTTGTAGGTTCAAAGTGAATTTAATGGGGAAGATTATAATGGCATATCAGAAAATTTGAGATGGTTAGCAGCTGGTCCAAGCATGGTAGTGCCATCATATAGGAGCTATCTTATTAATGGTGTCAAATTTAGCACCAAGGCACAGGATGATGTGCGAACTGTCCAAAATAGTGGAGTTTATTTACTTGCACATACTATGCAAGTTGCTAGTGCCAAGGATAAAAACCCTATTGTCTCCAATATGGGTTTTTATGGGGTTATTCAAGAAATTTGGGATCTTGACTACCAAAAGTTTAGAATCCCAGTCTTGAGGTGTGATTGGATAGATAACACTTCAGGCCTTGTAGTCGACGAACTTGGATTTACCCTTGTAGATCTGAGTAAAATTGGACATAGGAATGACCAATTTGTTATGGCTTCTCAAGTCAAACAAGTATTTTATGTTGACGACCCAATGCATCGTGGTTGGTCGGTAGTGTTATCAATGCCTAATAGAGAATATAATGATGTTATTGGTGATGATGTGCTAGGTGATATTAGAATTGAGTGTGAGCCATTTTCTAGAGGGATACCAAATGTTGACACATTTGATGACCTAGTGGGTGAGTTTGGGAGTGAGAACATTAGAGATGGGTGTGAAGATATATGGATTGATTGATTGTTGTAATGTATGACATTAGTTATGCAGTTAATTGTATGACATTAATTCATAGCTCTGTATATCATTTTAATTCCGATCACATTTTCATTCTGCAAGCTTTGTATGACATTAATTCATAGCTCTGTATATCATTATAATTCATTTCAACCGTCGTCTATTACAGTCGTCTATTATAGTCGAAAGGTCTCTTTTTTATGCGATTATGTACCAAATCGACGTCGGTTTTAGTTTTTTCCTGACGTGTACTATATTAACCACGTCGTTTTTTTGTGTTCAAGCCGTCAAAATAATTTTCAACGTCTGTGGTGATATAAATGGTCGTGGTTATTGTTGTTTTTACGTCTGTTCAAGTAAATATATGCCATGTTATATGTTTAAGACGTCAGTTTTTCATTCAGTGAACGTAGTATTTATTAACCACGGCGGTTTCTAAGTTTTATACGTCGGTTTTGTTTTATTTCGAGACGTAGATAAAATTATTTACGTCGGTTCTATAGTTGTTTTTGACATTTAAAATTATTTAAACATCTGTGTTTTAATAAAACCGTCGTCTATTGTAGTCGAAAGGTCTCTTTTTTATGCGTTTATGTACCAAATCGACGTCGGTTTTAGTTCTTTTGTGACGTGTACTATATTAACCACGTCGTTTTTTTTTGTGTTCAAGCCGTCAAAATAATTTTCAACGTCTGTGATGATATAAATAGTCGTGGTTATTGTTGTTTTTACGTCTGTTCAAGTAAATATATGCCATGTTATATGGTTAAGACGTCAGTTTATTCAATCAGTGAACGTAGTATTTATTAACCACGGCGGTTTCTAAGTTTGACACGTCGGTTTTGTTTAATTTAGAGACGTTGATAAAACTATTTACGTCGGATTTATAGTTGCTTTTGACATTTAAAATTATTTAAACGTCTGTGTTTTAATACAACCGTCGTCTATTATAGTCGAAACTTCTCTTTTTTATGCGTTTATGTACCAAATCGACGTCGGTTTTAGTTCTTTTGTGACGTGTACTATATTAACCACGTCGTTTTTTTTGTGTTCAAGCCGTCAAAATCATTTTCAACGTCTGTGGTGATATAAAGGGTCGTGGTTATTGTTGTTTTTACGTCTGTTCAAGTAAATATATGCCATGTTATATGTTTAAGACGTCAGTTTTTTCATTTAGTGAACGTAGTATTTATTAACCACGGCGGTTTCTAAGTTTGACACGTCGGTTTTATTTAATTTAGAGACGTTGATAAAACTATTTACGTCAGTTTTATAGTTGTTTTTGACATTTAAAATTATTTAAACGTCTGTGTTTTAATACAACCGTCGTCTATTATAGTCGAAAGGTCTCTTTTTTATGCGTTTATGTACCAAATCGACGTCGGTTTTAGTTCTTTTGTGACGTGTACTATATTAACCACGTCGTTTTTTTTTGTGTTCAAGCCGTCAAAATCATTTTTAACGTCTGTGGTGATATAAATGGTCGTGGTTATTGTTGTTTTTACGTCTGTTTATGTAAATATACGCCATGTTATATGTTTAAGACGTCAGTTTTTTCATTTAGTGAACGTAGTATTTATTAACCAAGACGGTTTCTAAGTTTTACACGTCGGTTTTTGTGTATTTAGAGACGTTGATAAACATATTTACGTCGGTTTTGTAGTTGTTTTTGACATTTAACATTATTTCAACGTCAGTGTTTTACTAAAACCGTCGTCTATTATAGTCGAAAGGTCTCTTTTTTAGGTTTTATGTATGAAATCTACGTCGGTTTTAGTATTTTACTGACGTGTACTATATTAACTACGTCGATTATTTGCCGTCGTTATTTCATGTATGAAAAGACGGCGGTCGATTTCTCGTCGGTTGTAAACCATGATACACGACGGTGGATTACCGTCGTCTATTTCGTTTTTTGTAGTAGTGTTATGAGTTCCAGCTTGACATGTGAGTAAAGACTTCCATGCTGTAACTCATGTGTTGGATCGCGTTCAGTGTACTTGTTCTTCTACAAGAACCTACACACATATCGATGTGTCTCCACACTTAATGACTTGAGACCTTGCCATTCCCTACATATAGAGAAGATACTGTGTGTACTGGTCTTTGCGGAATATTGACGCCCAATCAATATTCCTATGACCAGGAACATATTCAAGATTTATGGATGATGAGAAGCCTCGATGTATGCAATCTCATTACATAGCTTTCATATCCACTAGTGTATTCCTTGGACTGTGGTTGTTCTACATATTGAAATATAATATAAGATGATTTAATGTATAAAACAACTTTTCTTGCCCATTGATAACATAATATGTCTTTTATCAAAGATGTCCTTAACTCTAACTATTACATAATTAGTTGGCTTTAAGGGCATATTTCTGACAAGTTGCAGGTATGGCTTTCAGGTAAAAGGTTTGGCTATGTAAGTGTATGGATGTTCAATGATAAATTGATTGAATAGTTAGGTACATAATTTCAAGGCATGATATTTGGTTATATAGCTAGTTGAAAACAAAGTAAAGAATGATTCTAGAATTTAATTGTTGGTTTTACCTTGAACAATATTAACTTATCTGAATTGTGATTTTTGGTACAAAGAACTATGTGTGGCTTGATCCTTCAATAAGGGTATGTAGGCAACTTAGGCTAACCTAGGTGCAGCCGCAAGTTTATGATTTGTTTGTTATGTTCAGTTAGGTCGAGATGTTTTTGCTAATTGGTATGTGATTTATACCTTGTGTGTGCTAAACGCTTGGGAAATAATTGTGTTTGCTGTGCAGGTAGATTTTTGGGTTTTGACCCAGTTTCAATGGAGGCTTTGCCGATTTTATGGTAGAAGTGAAGCCTTAAAATTGTTTTGGAATGAGGGCAAAAATGGTATTTTAGTAGTTTGGGCTAACACATGCCTAGTGTCAGATAGGGAAAGGGTTCATCACGGATTTCAAGGGGAAATTTGGGGCAGGTCCTTTCAACTGTGGCTTTGAGTACCCTTAAATATGAACTAGTGCCCATCCGTCCCTTAACCCTATTTTTTATTTACGCATTTCTTAACTTTCACTTTTCATTAAAGGCCCTACTTTTATCACCTAACTATATTCAGGCCCTACTCCCATCACCTAAATATATTCCACATTTTAACTCAAATATATTTAAGGCCTTCTCCCACCCCTTGGATATACCTCGACCCAAACACAAATCCAAACACACAACCATATTTAAGATGCATATGTAATGCAACTCAAACATTATTTATTTCTACGGAATAATAATATTATTTCAAGTATAATCACATGAATAATAATATTCACCCAACATCAAAGAATATCCACGAAGCAACATCAATAATAATATTCACATGACACCAAATATTATTTCATCGAACAACAAATAATATTCACCGAATAAAACAACAATAATATTCATATTTATAGTACTATATATAAGCACCAAGATTAAAAGTGACATAGCCCAATTATCGGGAAATTACGAAATTCCCTACCTCATGTCCAGCTAGCTAAAGTACCAATTTACCCTTCAGAAGTTCGCCGCGGATTTGTCGAATCTACATTTTTTATCCAATTATTGAACAAATTCAAATTTAAATTATTATTGAGCAGTTATTGATCTATTTCACTTAAGACCCATAAACCTCAACTTAACACCTTAACCTTACGCATTTCAAAGATTCTGAGTGAAAATAACGAAAATGCCCCTTGGACCAACCCAGGGTCCAAAGCGGTCAAATCTCGTCTAAAATAATCTAAAACTATGTCCTACTCCCTATCGACACCGAAACAAGGCCAACGACACCCGTTGTCCAAAAGTCACCATTTGGGTCCCGTGGGCCCCACATCAACTGACACTTCAAACAAAATCCGCCTCGACGCACAATCTCAGATTGACTCAAGACATATATCATCGGATTCATATCGAGAAATCAAGTCGAATGGACTAAAAATATGGCATCATAGGTTGTCGGAATAGTCGTCACGCGCTGCCACTCGCCGAAGATGCGAGTGGGCTTGGCCGTGGTTATTGTTCATAATCTTCTGAAAAATTATGTTTTTTTTTCCCCAGAGTTCTGTACTTCATTTTGACTGACCAAACATAAGTAGAAATTAACCAAATTATAACAATTGGAAAGCCTATTAATTTTAGTTTCTAACCCAATAAACCAAACTCAAAACGGAGCTAAAAAGAAAGAGAAATCAAGCTCCAAAGTTGGGCTCGTGGTTGGTTTTCTACAGATTCTGCAGAAAATATATTTTTTTCCAAACATTTGCAGCTGCGTTTGACATACAAAACTTAACAAAATTCGACGAAACTAGTTGCATTTTGTTCATTGACAAGTCTAGTTTGAAACCCGGCAAATGGATTCCTCAAACACTCAAAGGATTAGGAGAAAAAGAGAGCCAAAGTGAGACTCGCTGACTGCAAATTTCTAGAAATAGCAAATTTCCATATTTGGTTATAAGTTGATTTCATCCATTCTAACCCACCTAATCGTTCCTATAGCTTTGAACTCACTCCAAAATTCACACCTACTTCTTAAAAGACTTGAAACAACTATAAAATTGAATTAAATCCATGAATTAACAAATTGCTTGAAATAATAAATATCCTCACTTTTCAATACCAACTCAAGAACATTTGCCTCCAAGCTTCTTCCTCTTCCTCTCACATTTGATTTCTTAATTCTCTCATGGATGTAATAGTAACAAACTCCATCTCCCTTATTTCCAAGTCTTTTCCTCCTCTTCTTCTTCTTCTTCTTCTTCTTCTTCTTCTCTCTCTCTCTCTCTCTCTCTCTCATTATCTTCTCCCTCCCGCTAACAACTCACATCTCTTAGCTCTAAAAGAAATCTAATTCATCATTGAGGAATCTTAGCCTAGGTGACTCACCTCCTAGTAGCCTTCCAACTCTCAACTTTGGCTAATGACTCACCTATACCAACTCATCTTCAAAATGATTGTGAATTTGAAAACTTGAGGCAAGGGGGAAAGAATGGGAGGAGAGTGGGTTGATGCCCTCCACGTTTTAGATTCTTTTTTTTTTTTTTGGGCTACAAGTGTATTTTGGTAATTTTCACACATAGGGGTATTTTAGTCATTTTGGCTCAAAATTCAGAAACGATTTCCTACGTATTAATTGAGTCGACTACTATCTTCCTACCTAAGAATCATACTGGTCTCACTTCAATTTCTTAAATGTTCTTTGAAAAATTCACTAAATGTTACGTAAGGGCATTTTTATCCAACTTGAAATTAAACACACTTAATCCAATAGTCTCAATCCAAAATCACTTGATGAAATACCCATAATCATTCTTCACCATAATATTATTTATACGAAACTCCCAACTTTTTGTGTTTACTGCAGTGGGTTTCTGGAAAGCGGAGGATTTGTTTGGGTTGAGAAGGCTAAAGCTTGTTTCTGAGTGATTTCCAGTGGAAGGTGAGCTTGCCTATGTCTTGTTCTCCCGGTTCCTGGCTAAAGCCTTTTTTATAGACACTGGAGGAGCAGTCGTTGGTCTAAAGCTTTTAATGGGGATGGTTGAAGGTTGGACTAGTGATGGGAAAACTGGCAGGTTGGTAGTTGGTTTTAAGTGGTGGAAGAAGACTGCAACTTAGCAAGTCTATGACTTAGTGATGGAAGAAATGCTGGAGGAAGACACGCTCTGTGCTTACCTGCTCAATAGGCTCAATAGAAATACATTCTACATTTTGATAAAAAATAATAATTTGATAGAGATCTAAGTAGCTTTTCTATGTGTGTACATCGAATGTGAAAGCACGATTTGTTTTTAGCTTTTTTCTATACATAATTTAAGCCTCTATTATATTCAAGCTTTATGTCAAGTCACTATATGTTGACTCGATATGAATTTTAATTCCACACGCTTTCATATTGAATAATATCTGATAGAACAAAATTTTAATTCCACACGCTTTCTATCAAAAAAATAATATCTGATAGAACAAAATTAGCTTTTCTAAATTTGATCTGCTTGGTGAAAAGAACAAACATATTAGACTAACAACTCTACATAGACTAACTTCATTTATTTTCTTTTCCTTTTTGGTCGGATATATATACGTGTGTGTCAAGTCAAAACCCAAACTTTTTTTTTTTCCAATTAAAAATTTCCTTTTACTACGTCAATTTTCCACCCACCAACTGAGTGCTATAGCTAGCCAGATCAATTTTCGCCACTCTCAGCCTCGTCCAAAAACCCCTCTCTTTCTTGCTTCACCTTGTATAGAAAGCCTCCCAAATTGTATCCGCAGAAGTTGGAGTTATGGCCAACCCCGATGTAACTGTGGTTGTGGAGAAGTCGGAAGAGAAAGATGAACGGTTTGGTTTCTTTAACTTTGAAGTCAATACATAGTAACTCTTCTTTGATTCTTTCTATATCTGATAGGGTGAAATTTTATACTCATGTTTCTTGTGTGTTGTCCAGTGATTCAGATTCAGACTCAGATTCAAAATCATGCTCATATTCAGATACTACAAGAGAATCTTCCGTCGAAGAATGGCAGATATCAAGAGAAAAGTCAAATATGATGGTGAAAATTCTTGAGGGCAAGAAGAAGATGTTTGCAAAGTGGAAGCAGATTTTTGCAACATCGTGTGTGTTTGCTGTTTCACTGGATCCTTTGTTCCTCTACATTCCTATTATCAATCAGGACATGAATTGTCTGAGGTTGGACCAGAACTTGAAGATAGCAGCTCTTACATTAAGATCTGTAACAGATCTCTTTTATATTATGGACATCATTATTGAGATTTATACATCTAAGATCTGGTCAAGTTTAACCATTGAACTTCATCACATCTCCAAATCAGAATTCTTAGGGAACACTTTTTTGCCGACGCTAGCTAAGAAGATTTGGCAGTCATACATCTTAATTGACATTGTAGCCATTCTTCCCCTTCCACAGGTAAGACAAGTCTTTCTTGGAGGTAATTATTGCTTTCTTATGTCTTTATTAATGATATTATTCGTACCATATTTATTGACTAATTGAGTTATATATTATGTATGTCTTTATTATGTCTTTATTAGAGTCACTAATGCGGAGTATGATAATAAAAAGCATCAAGTCCTGTTTCAATATTTTCTCTCACCTAATATAATTCAACTTAATTATTGGCATAAAATTGATTTCAGGTTCTAATCCTCACTTTCTTTTCAAGAATGGGGGCTTCGAGATCCTCGGAGACAAGCAAGTTTATTATGAACTTTTTTGTTCTGATGCAATATATACCGCGGGTTATTCGCATCTACCTATCGTGTGAGGCACCAAAAAAGTCTCCAAGAAGGGAGACTCCAGTATGGGTTAAAGGTGTACTTAATTTTTTTATGTACATCCTTGCTAGTCATGTAAGTTTCAATCTTATTATGATTTATTTTAACACCAAAAAGTTAGCATTAAACAAATTAAGTATTACAAGCAAGTTCGATCTAGTTAACTAAATTGTTGATTATTTTTCAGATACTCGGAGCCATATGGTACTTCTTTGCTATTCAACGAATGACAGCTTGTTGGCAATATGCATGTCAAATTGAAAATGGGTGTGACCCTAATACTTTTGGCTGTCATTACCAAACATTCAAAGATGATTTGTGTCCTATAAGTTCACCAAATGCAACGATCTTCGATTTTGGGATATTTCTTGGTGTCCTTCAGTCTGGTGTGCCGTCGTCAACAAATTTTCTACAAAAGTTCTCAAACTGCTTTTGTTGGGGCCTACAAAATTTGAGGTTTGTACATTTAGGACCTTTTATCTTACATATCAAATATTACTTACAATATATGAACAAAAACATATTCAAAATTCAGGATGGACGAGGTTTAATAATAAATAGAGATGTAGATTGTATGCCCTTAGAACATTAATCACAGTGCATATGAAGACATCATCCATACTATTTTTTAACATAACTTTCTTTGTCAACTAAAAAGGATGAAATGTTATTTGCCCTTCTAAAGTAGAACAAGTTTCATAATATAAAGAAGTTAAGGATATTACAATAATTTAGTCGTTGACCTATTTCACTATAACTTTTAGTAAGACTTTAAATGAGACATATAGAGTAAAAGCATGGGGCAAAATGACAGAATTGACAAAATGGGGCAAATGAGACGGAGTAAAAACATAGAGTTTAGAAGCACAACATAAAATACAACGATAAAGTGAGATATAAATTAATAAACACGAATAATAAAACAACAATTAAAATATCTTGTTTTAAGAGAAAATTGATAATTATATTCATAAATTAAGTGCAAAAATCATAAGCTACAAGGGCCAGTACAAATACCCACAAAAAGTTCATACAAAGATGGAAGCATAGTACCCAAATAGGGTTAATCTAGATTCATAGAAATACACTGGAAATATCAAGCACGCAAAGCGTATCTCTACTAATAGCCATATAAGACCAAAGAACTTTCGGCCAAAAAGTCCTAAGCCTGAAAAAGTCATACATGAACTGCAATGCCCAAAACTACTAATACAACTACAACTTTTAAACTCTCACAAGTAGAGACTAGACTACAAAAGAACACCCAACTCACAAAGCATTGATTACAACTCAGGAAACTGTAAACACACAACAAGTGAGTAAAAGTCTCTCATCTACCACGTCTGTCTACAAAACCGCCAACAAAACCACTAGTGCGCAGCTACTTCCTCGTCACCAAAGGTTCCAAGAATAACAAAACCACAAGAGCTGTCAACGAAATAACCAATGCAACCAAGCAGAAAATCTAGCCAAAAAACTAGTAAACAACCCGAAGAAAGAGGGGAGGGACGGGGAGGAGAGGGATGGGGAAGGAGGGCACCACCCCTAAAGGGGGCGGTCAATGGAGCTAGGTTTCCTGAGGTCTCTATATTTTTTTTCCTGAGGTCTCTATATTTTTTTTCCTAAACAAAGAGAGTTTGTTAGAGTTTATGTTTAACTTTATTCTTTTGATACCCAAAGAAAGATTTCGAACCAAAAAAAAAAAAAAAAAAACCAAAGAAAGACATGGGCAATTATTTACTTTATTAAGTTATTCCAAAGCTTCTTTTTTTTTTTTTTTTTCTTTTTTAACTATTTCATATTTTATTGCGCATTTTCTTAGATATGACAAGATGATATGCAACTTTAAAGTTTTTCAAAGTGGTTGTCATTTTCTCAGTCTTGTTTATTCAACTCTTGTTTCCTTATCTTTTGTTTTTTTTGTTTTTTTTTTTCTTTGTTATCTTGCGACCAACTTATATGTGACGTGGTCTTAACACATACATGGCACGACACATTAATTGTTGTCACTTGACACCTAATTGGTTGAGATTTTTTAATCACTTCCTTTTTCTTTTGCATTTATTTCTCGGCATATAGCTTTCGTTTTTTCCAATAAATAAAAAAATAAAATTAAAAAAAAAAAAAACCTATATTGGGGATACCGTCATGGCGTTATCTCAAGCCAACCTATAACCATGTATTTTAACTTGATATGTCAATGTGTGATAGGTTTAGAATTCTGCCATTGTGGCATCCTCGTTACATGTAAGTTCCTTTCATTTTTTTAGAGCCCTTTACCTTTTTTTTTCCAATTAATTTTCAACACCTTGATCATTGCAATTCTTTTTACTCATTATTGTAAGAGTCTCGCTCATCACTTATAGTTAACTCTCACGTATTGGGCAGACGTGGGTTAGTTCAGTTTTTCAAGACAGTGTGTCTAGTCCCTTACAGTTTAAGTTCGAATTTCCTTCCCTTTAAATTAGATTAATTTAGAGTTAATTTAGAATATCACTTGACAAAAAGGTTCTATTCTCTAAAATCTTGAAGACTAATACGTAAATTGTATATTCTAAATTAACGAATCTACACGACAAAGAAATCAATCATACAGTCCACATACTAAAGTTTACAATAATTAATAAGTCCTAATAAGTTTCAGAAAATTTACAAATTTTAAATCAAATTGGATTGTTGTAGGAGCGGAAAAACTAAAAAGAATCCAGATCATGGGCTTCAGTTTGGGGATTTCAAGAATTCCCAATAATGCTTGAACTAGGGATTCAAACCGGAAAAACTGAGCCAAATTTGGCCACAAAAAAAAAAACTGCGTGGACAAAAAATTGGATCGAGTTGACAAAAAACAAGATGATTTCGATTCCAGTTCTTATAGTGAAAAAATTGAACTAGACCGAATTGGACTGGTTGTGTATTTTTTAATAATTTTTTTAAGCTCTATGCTAAATTTCTAAGTCCATAACTAATCTTTCCTCAAGCTAAACTCCAAATCATCTCTCCTTTCTAGTCTCAATTACATCTCTTTGCATGAAATTGGGCCAATTTTGAATTTTTAAGTAAAAAAAAAAACATTTTAGTCTTGTTTTGTAAAAAATAAATAAATAAATAAATAATCAAAACAAAATATTCTGGTCCAAAACCGGAAACGGAATCGGCTTTTGAGAAAACTGGACCACATTAGAACAGATAATTTTTTCGTCAACCAAACAAAACCGAACCGGATGAATAACATCAGTTTCGATTCCAATTTGGGGTGAGAACCGGACCGTGCCACCCCTACTTTAAACATAAGAAAGTGTGTATTGTATTTTATTACATTTTCTTTAGTACAAGCGATAGTCTAAACTAGGGTTTCATACACACACACACACACAATAACAAGGTGCCATAGGGCTTCGAACCTGAGACCACTAGTCTGCAAGTCCAGACACTTTTCCATTGGACCAGACCATGTTGGCGGTATTTTTTTACTTAAGCAAATTGAATTTATAACTTCGTACTTGGATCTTATATTGCTCCATTTATTTTTGCAGTTCTCTTGGATCTAACCTCGAACCCAGTACTAGCACTTGGGAAAACCTCTTTGTGGTTTTTATTTCTATAACCGGCTTGCTGCTATTTATATATCTCATTGGAAATCTGCAGGTTGGTGCCCCATTTTATTATATATATAGATTTCTTGATGCTTAGAGTTCCTCATTTAATTATAAAATGGCCATTTTGATCCTGTAGCTTTGGTTTGTTTTTTTTTTTTTGTTTTTTTTTTCCAATTATGTCCATGTTGTTTTAACTTTATTCATCAATTTGTTTTTTATAATACAAAACAATAATTCACTCAAGAAACTACTAAACACACCCAACCAACATCACTCCCAACATTCTCTCGATGCACCCACACACCTCCAAGGAATATTTACTGTGTATTCTTCTATTCTTTTCGAAAACCACAGAGTAATGACTTAGGTATAAAACCTTTTTTTTTTGCCAGAGTATAAAACCATTCTTTTACAATTGTGTATTCGTGCAAGAGTGTGTTTTTCTTGTAACAATGGTGGTCATAACAGTGCCTTTTACGTCATCATGTTAAAAACTTTCCTCTTTAGCAAACCTTTACAATACAGACCTAGTTAATATTGAAAAAGCACCTAAACTATACGGCCCCAATTGTTTCTTCTTCTTCTTTTTTCTTTTCTTTTTTGGGTCAAATTGCTTATGTAACGATTTTTTTTTTTGAGAAAAAGCGACAGTATTTACTAATGAAACAGAACAAGTATAAAGCCACAAAAGTGCCGAAATTGTTTCCTACATATCAATGCAATGCATATGATTGATTTCAATCATATGCATTGATCATTGTAATATACTTTAATTATAATATAACTCTTTCACTTGCTTGTTGTGGAACAGACATATTTGTCCTTGGACACTACAAGAATACAAGTGCATAGACACAAGATGAAAATAAAACGGAAAATGGAAGCGAAAGGTCAAGAGCTAGAATTATGGTTGCCTAAAAATGGCATCCCTCAGAGGTCGCTGAAGGATATAAAGTTGCAGATCATGGAAAAGGTAGAACAAGAATTTGAAGAAAACAGGAATGTTGACTTGGATAATTTCCTCCCTACTCTTCCCATGGATCTTGAAAACCAGATCAAAAGTTGTATGCCGTTGACTAGGTTGAAGAAGGTAAGTTTGTCCAAACCCTTGTCTATAGTTGTAGCATGATCATATATAACAAGAGCACTTCAATTCTTCAAAGCAATTAATTAATCACATTCATTAATCGTAGGTGCGAGTACTTCAAAACATGGATGAACAAGTGTTAAAAGCAATTTGTCAGCATCTCAAGCCCATGAAGCATTCTAAAAACAATCTCATTCTTCGAGAGGGCGAACCACTTAAAATGATGATCTTCATTGTAGAAGGACATGTAGCCATTGAAAAGAAAGGCGGTTCCATTTCGCTGCAGGGTGCAAGAGAGTTATGTGGAGAAAACCTTCTAGCTTGGCCGTTCTCGACCTCTTTTCCTCAGACGTTACCAACAGCAACAGAGTCCGCTAGGGCAATTGGTGATGTTGAAGCCCTTATTCTAATGGCCAGTGATATGAAGAGTGTCGTTTTTAAATTCGGGGTGCATTTCATCAAAAAGTACGGAAAACTCAAAGAAAAATTGGTCAATCTTCATCTAGGACCTGTTGATACAACACCAACATTGGTTGAGACAACACCAACATATGTTGAGGGATCGCCCACAATCTTTACTGCACGAGAACTTAAGAAGGCCACGAAAAATTACCATGAAAGTACAAGGGTTGGTGAAGGAGCCTGTGGAATAGTTTACAAAGGGTTACTACCAGATAAAAAAGTTGTTGCCATAAAAAAGTCCATGATTATTCATGCGCCATCCACGAGCGTTAACTCCGTTAATGAGGCTTTTATTCATTCTCAGATCAACCACAGAAACATCGTCAAGCTTTTAGGTTGTTGTTTTGAGGCAAAAACGAGTTTCATGGTTTATGAGTTCACGGACAAAGGGCCTCTCTATCAGCAAATTCACAAAGAAGGCATAGGATCCGGACTCTCATTTGAATTAAGAATGAAGATAGCAGCAGAAACTGCAGGAGCATTAGCATACTTGCACTCCATGTCAATCATACACCGAGATTTGAAGACACCAAATATATTATTGGATAAAAGTTACACAGCAAAAGTTTCAGGCTTCAGAGGTTCACGATTGGTTGACGAAGATCACGATCAAATATCAACTTTAGTGCAAGGGACACTCGGATACTTAGATCCTGAATACTTTCAATCAGCCACGCTAACAGAAAAGAGCGATGTCTACAGCTTTGGAGTTGTCCTATTGGAGCTACTAACAAGTCAAAAGGCAGTGTCTTTTGAAAGGTCTGCCGTAGACAGAAACCTAGCAAACTTCTTTCTTCGCTCGATGGAACGAGGTCACTTAGTTCAAATTCTTGATGGTGAAATAATCAACGTGGGAAATTTTGAGACAGCCGAAAAAGTAAGCTATCTGGCGAAAAGATGTTTGAAGGTTAGAGGGGAGGAAAGGCCTTGTATGAAAGAAGTAGCCGCCGAGCTCGAGGGGATAATGCGAAGCATGGAAAAGCATCCAGGAGGAAAGGCTAATTTTTCTCGATCTCCCAAAGAAACTGACTGCTTGCTTGGTTCACCTTCAAACGCTTATGTTGTGGATGTTAGAGGTGAAGGTGATGATGCTGGTTCTAGTGGTATTATTATCACTGCAGAGGATGACAAGAGCATGCAAAATCAAATCCAAATGATTGAGCCTTATGATGGCGGACGATAATTGGTCTTTTGCTGTTCAAGTTGTTTTTACATAACAATTTTTATGATTTTTTAAATATCAATAGGAGAAACATTGAAAGTAAAATTCTCTATTATGATAAATTTTGTAAAAGAATAAAGTTGCAGACCTTGAAAGAATGTGTTGCAATTTAGGACTTCAATCAAATTTTGTGAAGTTAAAACTTAAAATATATATAAAACATAGCCTTCCATCGATCTCCACTGAAACCCATTACATAACATTACATCATCCAAGAAATAAGGAACCAATAAGCAAATCCAAGGAATAAGGAACCAATAAGCAAATCCAAGAAAACCGAAAAATAATATGTTCACCTCATGTCCTTTTTGGGTGATATTAAGCCTGTCATGGCCTTTCTAGCTTGCATCCAAGTGGCAGAGCATCCAGTTGGAGAGCTTATAAGTTTTGGGCCTCCTCCATGTTGATACTGCTGGGCCTTGCTCTCAAGCGCCATAGGTGTTCTAGGCCACAAGTCTAGATACTGAGCACCCGGGTTTCGAATCCCGGTCCCAGATGCCGAGATCCTACGTGTTGTGAGTCGAATTTCGTGATTAGGTTATCGAGGATGGGCTTGTCAGAGTCCATCTCCATCGTTTGGGTTCCCAAGTATGGGGTTGGTTCCTAGCGCCGGCCCTTGAGTCTCAACACTAGTTATGGCTGTGGCGCTGGGTTCTCCAAACCACAACCTTAGCGCCGACTCTTCGGTTTGCCATCATATATAAGGTCAAAATAGTTGAATTATCCCATATCTTTGTAAGGATTAGCTTAGCTACAAAAAAAAAATGCACTTGATAGGATTATGGTGGGATAAATTCTTGTCGAATCCTTGTTCACATTTGATTACCAAGCAATACGATTTGATTAAACTAATCCAATCATATACTACATTGAATGAAATTGATTGAAAATTCTATTATGGCATCGCCACATTGAGTGGCCTATACTATATAATTTTCAATGAGGTGGGAATAAATTACAGTGAAGTGGGAATAAATTACAGTGAAGTTGTGTTGTTGATACTTCTGAAGTGGGAATAAATTACAGTGAACACTGAGAATAACGTTGCCACTAGCTAAGAGATATGCATTCGAATTTTTCAAGCTTTTTGTATCATTATATATCACATGAACCAAATAAATAGTCTTTTGTGGCAGATTTTTTTTATTTTTTAACAAAACGAATTATGGAAATTTTAAAAAAAAAAAGTTCTCATACAATATTCCCTCCCATCTCTCTCTCTCTCTCTCTCTCTCTCTCTCTCAATTTGCTTTATGTAGCCTCTATATATACTTATATACAACGTGTAACTTAAAATCATATCCCACACAATTCATTCCCATGCAATTCTTCAAATCCATCAATTAATTTATAAAAATACCTCCAAGTAGCAATTAAACCCATTAAACCCAACCCATGGCTGATCATCCTCTTGTTCTGCAGATACATCCACCACAACCGCACCTTCAGCGCTCCTCGAGCACGGAGCTGGGTTCAGAACTAGCAAATTCATCATCAACACCGCCATCAGCAAACCCCATGGCAACAAATCCTGAACACTTTGTGTTGCAAATTGGACAATCATCAACAGCGCCACCACAGCATGAAGGTATTTTAAACCTCAAGGTAGGTAAGCCAATTTTGATACACATAAACTCCTTAACACCACCACCAAACCCACCACCACCACCACCACCAAAGCCAGAAAACCAAAACCATGATCTCCCTGCACCATCTGATGATCAGAAACACCAACTGAATGCCATTGTTACACAGTCAAACCCAGCTGTTGATAAAATGAAGATTAATAAGAACCAAAAACTAAGCACTGCAGGAAGCCTTGCAAACCTTTTACCCACTGGCACAGTTCTTGCCTTCCAAGCCCTCACACCTTCTATTTCCTACAACGGCCGATGCCACACGTTCAACAAGTACCTTGTGGCAATTGTCATACTAGTTTGTTCTGTCATATGTTTTGTGTCATCCTTCACTGATAGCCTGCCATGGGAAGGCAAAGTATACTACGGCGTCGCCATATCAAAGCGTCTTCATGTTTTGAACGACGATGATAACGAGACTCTTACAAACAATGACATTCAGCAGGAGTTGAAGAAGTTGAAAGTCCAAACTAGAGACTTTATTCATGCGTTTGCGTCGGTGTTTGTGTTCTTGATCTTTGCTTTTAGCAGCTCAGAAGTGCAAGGCTGCTACTTTCCTAAATCAAGAGAATTGGAGTATTCACTCGTCATATATTTGCCTTTAGTGGTTGGCCTTTTCTCAAGTTTCTTGTTCTCCATTTTTCCGACTAAACGCAGAGGGATTGGCTGTGTATGAACAATCATGAAGTACACCAATATATATATAGTGCGGAATATATGTACATATATATAAAGTGCGGACGTCCGCATAGGATATATATTCTACCTTTTATTTTAGGGATGTAACAATTTGATCCCTATCTATTTACCCGAAATCTGCTAGCACTCGAAAGAGGCCAAGAGATTGTATTAATTGTGATCATGCCACCATTCCTACTAAAGAGATAAATAAAAATGGAACTTGCACCTCAGGTAACCAGATTCATTGTTTTTTATGCCTTCATTGGTAAGCACTTTAATATTTTCTGGCAAATAAAAGAGATAAGAACTTTAATATTTATCTAACGCAAACAAAATCAAGGGAGTCAGACTGAATCTGGAATGAAACAACATGATCAAAACTATAAGCATATTATCAAATTTCAAATGATTATAACAATGAAAATAACAATACTATTGGAAAACAAAATAAAAACAAAATAAAGTAAATTAAATGACAAAACTAGGATCGGGCCGAAGGGAATTCGGACATTCTGGAATCACCAAAACTATCAAGAATCACGATTGGGATTATCATCACCCAGAAATTATACACATGTAAAGTTGTGCATAACAATATTCAGGAAAGATGGATGAAGCTTGCAGGAGTTGTCAACTTGAACTCTCAAGAACAAAAGCAAAACATTGTTTGGAAATTGTGTGATCGATGGGATTTGTTGAAATTTGTTTGAAATCAATTGTGTATGTAGAGATCCTCAACTATTCTTCTGACTTTCTTACATACTTTACAAAACTTCAAACATAAACTTTGTTTGGTAACTATTCAAGTTTTCAAAATAAAAGAAAAAATGAAAACTATTTAAAAGTTATTTGGTAATTAATTTAAGTTTTCAATTTTATATGGAATTTGGAAGTGAAACTTTTTTAGGGGTCAAATTGTGCATTTGAGGTTATAGAATGAAAGTTTATGTTACAAAGATTTTGCATCATTTTTCGTTGAATTATTTGAAGTTAGGATGAATTTTTGTGAATTTTGAATTTGGAGGTTTCGAGACTAGGAATTGGTCCATTGCCAAACACAACCGAGACAGGCACATCACGTCTCCAACTGTTCCTAATTTTCTCTTACCGAGAACTAATTATTCTCATTCCAAGACAAGGGAAAGAAGAATAATTTTTTTAATTTTATTTTTCTAATGGATTAGTGAATCAGATGCTACGTACCTACATAGAACAAAAAATGCCTGGTGTTTTAACTGTGTATTGTTCTTTAGAACGAAAAAAAAGAGAGAAAAGTGTGCAAATAATTTTATTACTTTTTTTTTGGCAAATGTGGAAGATTTTATTAAAATACGAAGAGTAATGTTTGCATCAATAGCTAACAAATTTAACAGCCACACTGGACTAATGAGGCCCCAACTATGAGTACCCCCTTCTCAAGTAACAAAAGCTACTACCTTATGGGCTGCGAGATTACCACACCATTTTGTAAACCAGGGCCGGGCTTGAGATTTTAGGATCTCTGTGCCAAACTTAAAACTAAGGCTCTATATAATCAAACACAAACTTCCAACGTAGCATACAACAATTT
>BPUM01000492.1:0-43599 GCA_020521455.1 Prunus kanzakura
ATACCTATATGTAATCTTGAGGCATGTTTCTACAATTTTTTTGCAGGGTCACAAAATCAATCACCGTCTCACTTCTCCTACCTATGGCCCTGGCAGATACTGGTTACTTAACAATCCTGGCAAACAATGCATCTAAGTTTTTGGGTTCTTCAATTGGGAATTTAAAATTACCACAACTGAATGTAGTATTTAATGCATAAGATTTTGTAAGAGAGCACCTTAGTGTAAGCTATATACTCAGTACTCATGATTTTGCAATTGACTTACAATCCAAATTAATCTTCAGTCTTAAATCATCATGTTCCTCTGACCTAGGGAGTTGCATTTGTCTTTGCATGACCAGAAAACGTGGAAAGGGCTACTGAATTCTTTAAGAAAACAGCATGCAGTATAGAATGTGTAAGCAATAGGAAATCAGAGCCCCACCTAAAAACAATCACATAAAAAGCAGAATTATTAAGAAACTGGTGAAAGATCAGTGAATAACTTATAAGTTTCTATAAATAATAGTAAGAAGACCCTGAGGGGCAAACCCTAGCTGCCACAGGAACAGCTAGGGGCAAGCTCTAGCTGCACCCTGAACTTGCCTTCATAAGTCAGTTGTATATAATCAGTATCATTTATTGGGGTTGCGAAAAATAGATGCTGACCTCATTAGGAACCTAGAATACCCATCTTTCTGGTTCTTTAAGTTCTACACCATCCAACCATGTTTGATGCATGTGCAGCCAAGCATAAGCATCAGGTACCTCTGACTAGTGAAGCCACAACAGATCATGAGTAAGACAATTACCACATTAAGATCTCTCCACGTTACCAAATTAACAAGGGACATGACTTTAAAAGGAAGGAAACACCCAGCTAAGGTTGTACCTTTGAACTCATCAGGACTGTAGTCAGAGAGCATTGTCGCTCATCATCTGCAACAATCAATCAATGTCTCATCAATAAAAATCAGTGAAATAAAGAATTTTTAGTTTAAATGACATAATGACAAAGACAATATCCGTTATCCAAGGGGCATGGGGAATTCAAAATAACAATTCTATCGTTCACGAATTTAGTTGCCCCTTTGATGAGAGTCCAATGAGAGGTTTCAAGGAAATGAGCTGAAAAGGAAAATTATTAATCTATTGGGGCAGAAAAAGGGACTCTGCCTAGCTTCAGAACTAATAGAACTCATACACAGGTTGAATAGTAAACACTTTTCATTATCTTTCCCTCTCAGCTTTGATTGATGTTTGGAGATTCATCCTTTATTCAGATATTTACCTATTGACTAGCCACCATTTTTTATTTGTTGCAACAATTAGCCACCAGTTAAACTAATAGAACATATATCACTTTTTCTCCGTTCTTCGAATAAATCTACTTATTGTGCCAGAAAAGCAATCTCACCATTCAATTCCCACTTATCAAACTTCACAAGCCATGTGTCTGAGCCAATTTGAGCTGAGGATAATCGATCCACCCATGTCCAAAACTGTTTTCCCTGCTTATCCCCATACGAGTTTGCTATTGCAATCCATGCACTGGTGGATAGGTAGCTCAACTCCCAAGGGATGGACAAAGATAGGCCCAATGGGTGCTAGAGAATTGGGGAAAAATAGCAAAACCAGAATGAGAAAGTAAGCAATCTACCAAAACACAACTGCAAACAGCACCAAAATATTCTGTCAACTTCTACTAAAGTACAGAGAGCCCCCCCCCTCCAAAAAAAAAAAGAAAAGAGAAGAAAAGATTAGCACTTCAAGATCTGATAATTCAACCAAATCTCTGAGACCGAAGCCTCCGTCAGCTTTAGTGTTAAGTGTAAGGGAAGGTGGAGTCGATCATAAGTGGAAGTTCAAATATTGTCTAGAAAAGAAAGTTTTTGGGTGTATTCAGAATTGAAAGCTAGTTAGGGAAACATAGCAAAATCCTTAACAGTACAAATTTCATTCTCTAAAAGCATAAGTCTTCCATATAAGTTGGCAAGCATAAAATGGTCGTGCAAAGATTCAGTACTAAAGATTTAAATCAAAAACTCAAGAAAAGAAAACATATCCGAACTATCTGCGGTCATTCCCAGTCTAGGGTCATATTACTAGCTAATCAACTGCATTCATGGCTACTGGTCTAACCTTTCCTTTTTCACTTGTCGGTTTGGTCATTCATCATTAATCACATTTTTTCACATACATTCATTAATCAGCACTAAATCTTCAACTCCTGCAGCATCGGGTATTACTACAGCATTGCAACCTTCATTGCACGTGACCAAGACACCCTGAATTTTCAAGACACTAAAAGTTTAGGTTGAAAAGAATTCAGGTGCTTGGAGAATTAAAACACCAAATGGACACGTCAAGACTGTTTTTAAGTTTTGCATATAGAAAGAGAAAAAACATTAGAAATGACACTTACAAAGACTGATTTAAAGTTTTGAAAATACTGCTCAGATTTCTCCACTTCTGCACGCCGCCATCTCTCATAAAACAAATAGAACTTTACAACCTCATTCAATGTGCAGGACTAAAATTCTTCACTTTGCACTTTTGGAAATCTTTGATATCTCTTGGAGATACATTTGGACCCAGATGAAAATTTCCAATGGCTTGTATTATCCCAGCTGCACATCTCTCTGTTGTATGAAGTATATTGGGATTTCTGTGTGCATTTTCTGCATACCACTGCAACAATTCTTCTTTTGCATTACTGACCTGCGTGACGTTTGACATCATGACCATACAATTCAAATATTTTCCTTACGAATAATTTAAGAATATTATTATCCAAACAAAACGAACTAGGCAATGTTTATAACTTACAGACCATCACACCATACACTTCAGGAAGACTGAAAAGTTCGGCATCATTTCCAGAGTCACCACAAACCAGAGTGTTGTAGGGAAGCTTCCCCTCAAGTTTGAATTTCTTCAACAAATATGCAAGAGCTTGCCCTTTGCCCGCCCCTTTTGGTAAAACATCCAAAGCAATCCCACTGCTATAAATTATCTTTACATCTAACTGGCCAAATATATATGAAAATCAGAAACAGATATCACTGACATTGAGAAAAGATGCATTCAAAAAGCCAGTCCACTTTTATTGATTTGAGGGACACCCTTCAGGGTCCCTTACGAATTTTTTTTCAACGATCCAAATAATCTATTTTTAAGTCTACATCCATAGATCATCTTTGCAAAAAATTAGACAAATTGGAACCATTTCGACATCCAATTGTGTCCTACAAAATCAATGAATACGGTACTTTAAGAAAATACTAAAATTTAAATATTTCAATTGAGTGGTCAAATTATATCGGATTCAAGTGATTTTTTATAGTTATGATCTCTGAATGAATATCTACAAAATAGACAGTTTGGATTAGTGAAATACAATACAAAGTGGGCCCTACAAGGATGTCCCTCAAATAACTTATTTGAGGGATCGCTCAACTGAACCTCCATATATATATATACCTATATATCTATTGAGTAGTATCAGTGAGAAATATAAGAAACAATTTTCAGTAAGAGTCTGCCATTAGCACTTTAAAATGAAACAGTCAATGCTGTAGCCATGAGGTTTATGAAGAAAATAAAATGTACTCTTACCCCACGTTTCTCCAACCGTTGTGATAAAACATTCATTATCTCCGATGCCACAACCTTCTCTACATAAAAGCTAACCTTGTGAGGTCGTTGCTCTCTCTCTTCCTGCAATAATCTCATATATGGGGACATCAAATTTCGAAATACATACAAGTCTTTACCTTTAACTGGTAAATATAAGAACAAATATCTTGCTCACACTAGTTACAATGTGGGAATCATGACCCTTCTTTACTTCGATTTGATACATCACATCAGCATGCCGACTACCGACGTATTGCATAAATCAGTCCTAATCTAAACAAAAAGCTTGCACTCATGGGTCCCACATAGATACTATTTGATTAAATTGGGTTGTGCTTGAATTTTCAATACAATCCTACAACAAATTTCTAACATAATGGTCCCAAAACAACCGACTAACTATGGGTTTAGGGTATTTCTCTTTCCAGTGTTGAGGTCCAAAGTTTAATTGCCCCCTTAAAAATGGTGCCAAAAGAAAAAAAAAAAAAAAAACCTTAGCAAAGGAAAAGTACCTGAGGAGTAAGTTGAGGAAATTTATTAGTTTCCTCAACAACAATGTCTCTATCCCACTTGTGATTCAGATGTTGCTTCCACCCATCATCAGGAACCATAGCCTCACCATAACCATACATAATCTCAGTTCCCACAGACATGATTGTTATATCAGGCGTTAGCAAGGGTTTCTCGTTCCTCAATGGTTTGTAAGTGATTGGTGATCTTCCGGTTGAAAATACCAGCAGAGAATCAGGGCGGTAATTTGCTTCCCACAGCGCGTTGAACCTCAGAAGAGACAGATTTTCAGGCTCATCATGATCCACCTGAAAAACAGTATCAGAATCACAAACCCATTTGTTTTTCTCTCTCTTTTTAATTATTGTTATGGGAAATAAAGCATTAGCTAATGAGGGAATGTAAGTGTGAAAGTGTACCATGGTGTAATCAAGATCTGAGACTAGCATGAGACGAGCAGAGCCATTGAGACGAGAGTTCATGTGAGTTTGATTGGGTTGGGCGCCGTGGCTCACAGAGTTCTGTATTATTACACAATTAGACAAGAGATTCATCGCTTTGTTGGTTGAAATTGAACACATAATCTGTACAGAACCATCTCTGTCAAAAGAGGAAAACACCAAACTTAATCCTTCCAATATTTAATAAAGAGATTTTCTATTTAAACCCCACACTTCTCTTAGTTCACCCCATGTTCTAAGTTCACCCCATCTTTTAATTTAAATTTTCACAATTTCTAAGAAAACCCCACTATCTTCCCAAACTACCCTTAAATACACATCAAATTGAAAAAAATAAATAAATAAATAAAAGAGATTTTCTATTTAAACCCCACAATTTTCTTTTTTCCCAGCAAAAAAAACACAAACAAATAGAACCCTAAACCCGAAATTTAATACTTTCTAGAGAAAGAGAACAACTTTACCTCTCTCTAAGAATTGTAACTGGAATTCCAACACTTGGGTATTGTTGAGTTGATAATCAACAAGCCTTTCCATCAACTCCCACGCATATTTAAATAGGTAGGCTCATCAATTTTCTATGTCTTTAAAAGAGAAGAGTAATCTGGCAATAGGATGTAGAGGAGTTTGTATTTTTTTAAAACTTGATATGAAGAGTGGTGGGGTGTGTGGGGTGTGGGGTGTGTGTATAGATGTACTAAGGTTAATTTTTAAGTTAGATGACCTTTTTTGTCTTTTTACACAATAATAAAACTTACAGCTTAATGATTTAAATATTGGGGTGAACAAATAGAAGTGCGAGGTTTGGATAGAAAATTCAAGGTTAAAGTGTTGCTTCCCTGAATTTCAATTTTCCCTCTGTTGTAAATGATGGATGGCACACATTGAAAATGAGAAGCAATATTGAGTGAAATACCATGTTTTACGGAAAGTTGAAGACTTGTAGGCTTAGTGCCTTAATGGTAGGGGTTCGAAACTCGTTGGAATCCCTTTGTGTCTAGGGGTAAGCCGAACCCTGAGCGGGGATTAATCCCACAATTCAAGTGTGGGGAAACCTAGTGGTATTTACCAAAAAAAAAAAAAAAAAAAAAAGACTTAAAGGCTTAGTCACCATTCACAAATAGTAAGAAGCAATTATGAGTTAATGTTGTAGAGTGAATGCTTTAGTTATGAAGCATATATCATCTCCCTATAAAAGACGCAATCTTCACTCTTTTAAGAGACACCAATCTGAACAGAAAAGAGAGAGAAATCTGAGAGTTAGAAAGATTCATCTGAGTGAGAAAATTCTATCAGTGTAAAACCACAAGAGCAAATACAATTCCACCCTAATATTCAGTGGTACTTTCATACTCTGCCTATTTTATAACACGTTATTAGCACGATAGTTTCTTTTCTTTCCCTCTAATTTTTTTTTCAACTAAACACTGTGGTTATTTCTCTATCTCCTCTCTGTCTTATGTCTACTCTCACTTTACTACAACGACGACATACAAACTTTCTTTTTTGTATTCTCACAATTTTTATGTTGTTTCATTCATGTTTGTTTAATTTATTTTTTTGTACTTTAATTTGGAACGATGCGGTTTTATCCCCCATCCTATTATTATATGGTGGTCTAGTTCCATTGCCCATCACGTTGTAACATGTATTATTGTAATAAAAAGAGTGATGTGATTTTAAAACCCATCTTGTTAAATCTTAGTGGCACAGCTATATTGCCCACAATATGATAATTTATTCTATACTAGATATATAAATACCACAATTATATACACAACTTGGACGATGCAATTAAGCATCTGTAAATACTAGTGTGTGATGTGATAAACCCAATATATAATATTTTATTACTATGCCATTTAATTGTATTATTTTACTGTACTTTATTTATATGAAAAACAAAATCATCAGTTAATATATATGAACAACAGGGGCTTGAAGTTCCTCAAACAATTAAAGGACCTGAAGTTCCTGTTTAGAAATTGCTTAATGTCCCAGATCTCGAACCTGAAGTTTCGGGTAAATTTGTAAAATATTTTTGGCTTGAAATTCAAAAATAAAATATTATTGGGAACCTGAAGTTCTAATAAGGTGCAAATAGATCATTGCAAATCCTGACACATTTTATTTTCTTTTGAAGATGGCAAACTTAGCAAAGCTAGAATTTAATGCTTTGGACATATCTGGGAATAAGTATCTGTCATGAGTCCTAGATGCCAAGATCCATCTGGAGGCCAATAGCCTTGGAAAGACCATTGTGGATGGAAGTGATGCATCTCCAGAAGAAAACGCAAAGGCCATGATATTTCTTCGCCGTCACATCCATGAAGCACTGAAAAGTGAATACGTGGCGGTTGAAAACCCATTGGTTTTGTGGAAAGCCTTATGCAAAAGGCAAAAGATGGTGATCCTCCCGAGAGCCAGATATGAGGGGACACACTTGAGATTCCAAGATTTTAAGTCAATGTCTGAGTACAACTCGGAGATGCACATAATTACCTCCCTGATAAAGTTATGTGGGGAGAATATCTCTGAGGATGATATGCTTGGAAAAACCCTCAGTACTTTTCATGCCTCAAACGTGCTTTTGCAGCAGCAATATAGGCATAATGGTTTTACGAAGTACTCAAAGCTGGTATCTTGCCTCTTAACCGAGCAGAATAATGAGCTCCTGTTGAAAAATCACCAATTTCGACCAACAGGCTCAACACCATTCCCTAAATTGAATGTTGCATCTCAGGAAATGAATGCCACCTCCTTTCGCGGCAGTACCCATAGACGTGGGTGAGGAGGCAAACATGATCACTGGCAAGGGAATAGAAAAGATCATAGTGCCCATTCATATGGCTTAGGTCCAAGGACCTATCCAACCATGAGCGGAAAAAATGCATCCTAAAATAAGGGGAAAGCTCAGATAAGCCATGTGCCTAGAAATATTAAGGGCGCTTGTCACAGATGTGGCGTAAAGGGACATTGGGTGGATACCTGTAGTACGCCGAAGCATTTGACGGATCTTTATCAATCTTCACTTAAGGATAAAAAAGTGGAGACAAATTATATTGATCATGTTGATCCAATGGATATACCAAATCCACCAACCACACATGACCCATTGGAAAAATCGCATTAGTCAAACATGACGTATCTGTATATTTTCGACTTTATAATTGAAAGGGGGAATGAAGTTTACGGGTCCAAATTAGATTAAATCCCCTTATGTGCCATATCCATTATCTAAAGTATTGTTTTTAATTTTCATTTCAATTCAATAAAAGTGGCAGTGTTTTTCCTTTACATTGAATAATTGTTTATTGATTCAGCTTATTTTATTTATTTAAAGGCATGAATATAAATGATGGATGTTCTCAAAACAAGAACACTGGCAAAGATATTTGTCTCACAGACAGTGTGACTACTTGCACGATCCTTCAAGATCGAAAGTATTTCTCAAACTTGATGTTTACAAAAGCAAATGTAACAACCATATCAGGTCCTACATATCTTATTGAAGGCCTAGGAACATCCCAAGTTATGTTACCAAATAGAACAATATTGTCCATTCAAGATGCTTTAGTATTTGGTCAATGGAGTTATGAAAATGTGCTATTGGATTGGTTTCGGCTTTTACACTGTGACTTGAGAATTACGGAAAATACGTAGTTATTATTATTATGGCTATTATTAAAGTATATGGTTTGGGTGATATAGGGTTCGATTATGAAAGTATTTTATGAAAATTGCATGTGTACGCGAGCTTTGATTATTATTTGAATGATATTTTGGGTCTTTATGGAATTTATGCTTTTGAGAGTTTATTTTTATACTATAAATAAATATTTGGGTACATTGGAATATTGAGAATTTGGGGAAATTGAATTAAGGGAGGGTATATTATTTTATATTATATATATATATATATATATATATATATATATATATATATATATATATATATATATGGGTTTGTGAATCTCACCCTCATATGTACTTTCCCTAGTTACTATACCCACACATAGTGTTAGATTTTCCGGCGTGTGGGCTCTCTTGGATACTGGTTACCGTCACTTTACCACACACGGTGTTGGATTTTCCTGTGTGTGGTAAAGGTCCGGGCACCTTTGGTCAGGTGTGCCGTGGGCCCTTGGCGGGATAGTCTTCGGGCATAGGACATGGTTTGGTTTGGCCACACGTGGTGTTGGATTTTCCGGCATGTGTGCTGTAGAGCGACAGTCCCCCGGTTGGACAGCTCATCCCTAGACGCATGGTAGAACGTTGAAACCCTGTGGGCTAGTCAAATAATCCCCGTGTTGGATTGTTTTCTCCCGGTATATGATGTCTACTATGATATGTACCTTGCGTAGTTACGTAACCCACATGTGGCTTTGGATTTTTGGCCATGTGGGCTCACTTAGTCACTATCACTTTACCGCACATGACGTTGGATTTTTCGGTGTGTGATAAAGATCCGGGCACCTTTGGTCGGGTGTGTCGTAGGCCTTGACAAGCAGTCTGCGCGCGTATGACTTAGATTGGCCACACATGGCATTGGATTTTTCAGTAGTCCCCTAGTTGGACGACTCGTTCCCTAGACACATGGTTATTGAGGAATTTTCCATGTGGTCTAGTCAAACAATTCCCTGGTTATATTGTTTTCCCCTAGTATATGATGATGGTGTGGGGTGTGTGTATATATATGTGGATTTCTTGAACATGTGCATGGTGAGTGCTCTACACAGGTGTGATCATTGTTATGATGTATGGACATTGTTGTTTTGCAATATACGCCTTGAATAGGGTATGGTTACGGGAAAGAAATGATTTTGGAAAAGTAATTTGAGTTTTAGAGTAAATGGTTAGTTTTAAAAGAGTTATGCATCATATATGTGAGTTTTTAGAGGGAAATGGTTTTGAGTTATGAATCATGTGAAGAAAGGAATTTATAAAATATTTAGTTATATGCCTTGTGGAAATTAAAGTTGAGAATGAATCTAAATTTAATTGTTGGTTTTACTTGGACAATATCTGTATATTTTCCGAATTCTGATCCTTTTTAGTTGGAAGAACTACGTGTGGCCTGATCCCTCATTAAATGTGCGTAGGCAACCTGGGTTCACCTAGGTGCAGTTGCAAATTGATCTGTTTGAGTTTTGTTTGATATGTTATAGTACATTGTATTAAAGGATTGTTTATGAGGCCAGAGGCCCATTGTAATTTATGTGTGCTACTGCATTGTGTGTGCTAGCAGTTGGTTGTTATTATGTTGTTTTTTTATAGGTGAAAATTTAGTAAAGTCCATTTTTCAGGGGAGACATTGCCGAAATTTCGGTAGGAGTCTCAGCCTTTTTTTCCTTAGTTTCGGAGAAGGGGACTTTTTTTAGTAAATGGGCCTGATATCGGTTAGATGTCAAAACAACCACGGGGTCCATCTCGTCAATAGTGGTGAAATATCTAGATTGCAAAATCACATGTTTAACATTAGGGCATATTTCCAATAGAATTGATGTTGGGAAGCTCTCGGTTTTTCCGCTAGATTTTCTTCAGATTCAAACCAATCCTAGAAGCTTTTTCCATCATGCTAGGTACAAAACTTATTCCCCTTGTCTTGCTTGACATGTTGGTGTAATGTTGTGTCGAGGATTTGGAGTTTTTCGGTCTTCGGAAAATTCCCCGAACCACCGTTGTCAGTGACAATGTGTGACCTTTTGGTTTGGACCTAGAATGATTCCCACATCGCCCTGAGCACGACAATATGCTCGGATTGGCGAGATTCCATCGTTTGATTGTTGATCAGAGTTTCACCTATTATGCACTTTTTAATCGGGAATGATCGAACAGTCGAATCAGTCCTATCTTGGAGTATGTTCTTCCTCGTATTGTCAGGAGTATGTAGGAACTTAATGATCTAGAATTGAAGGTTCGGATATTCCAGATCGACTATTCTAGCGTTAGTGTTGTCGATCAACGTCTCATTGTGCGATCAATGATGATTCGATTGTTAGATCATAGCCAAACTCTTGGGATGTGTTTAGCAGATTGTTGTTGACTTTTAGGAACTTCCGAATGGGAGATCAGAGGTTGTGGGGACCACGGGCGAAGTTGATCTAGTTGGTGGGCCCTACTAGCTCGGTTGACCGGAGCTCTTCCGAGATCGCCTTAACCTTTGAGAACACTTGATACAACTCCTAGACTTATCCATTTATGGTTTACACTAGGGGTGGGCTCGGTTTGGGTTGGTTCGGTTTTAAGTTCAACTCGAACACCGAATCGTAGGCTTCGTTTTGGCTATTTTGGAAACCAAAACCAAACCGTAATTGATGAAAACCGACCACTTCGATTAACAAGACTTGATGGGTTGGTTTGGTTTGGTTCGGTTTGAGTTTTTGGCTTTCTTAGAGAGAGAGAGAGAGAGAGAGAGAGAGAGAGAGAGAGAGAGAGAGAGAGAGAGAGAGAAAGAGAGAAGAAATAAGAGTGATGGAGAGAGGGAGAGATGAAGAGGAGAAGAAGAAGAAAAAGAGGGAGAGATGGAGAAGAAGAAGAAGAGGAGAAAAAGAAGAGAGAGAGAGAGAAGAAGAAGAAGAAGGAAAAAAAGAAGAGGGAAACTATGTATTATATATAATATATTTTTAATACCATCGGTTTGGTTTGGTTAAACCGTGGTTTTGAATATTGCAAATTGTACACCGAACCATATATTTCGGTTTGGTTTGGGTTCAAACTGTTGACCAAAAGAAGATTGAAAAAAAACAAACAAACCAACCCAAACCATCAGTTTGGTTTGGGCGGTTTGACCGGGTTACCAGTTTGAATGCCCATCCTTAGTTCACACACACTTAGGATTCTGGGAAAACTAGGGTTTCAATTTAACCACCGGTTATGGTTTCTAGTTTAATCTAATGCATGTATTCGTTCAAATTAGGTTCTTGGGCAATGCGTAGTGCTCAGGACGAACCTACTCGGGGTTGAGCTTGTGTTGGACCATTTGTGAGTCGACTTTCTTTTCTAAACTATAATTTAAGACTTTGAAATGCTTATAAGTTTTTATTTTGATTATTATTTGATTCATGCATGGTTTTATGCAAAGTCTTGGGTGCATTTTCTCTTATGACTTATAAAGTGGGTTAAAGATACTTGTTTTTGCTATAATTGAGCTTTATGGTGGTTTTATGTAATATCATCGGAAAGCTTTATTGCCTCCTTGTTATGATTTCATGGGTTGTTACAACTTAAGATATGATTTGAGAGTGCATTCATGCTATCTTAGGTTTTGACTCATTTTTACTTATGTGGTTTTCATGTCTAAATTGCCATGAACTTTTTATCTACTTTTTCTTTTAGAGTTTGGAAACTTTGAAAAGAAATTACTCATGAGTCAGCTCTTCATATATGATTTGGAAAGTAGGGCTTAAGGGTTTGTTAGGTGGCTTGAATAGCCTGGTTTATATGAGTCTGATTTGATGGGATTTGAGGGTAGTGGAATATATGTTAAGCAAGGTAAACATTTATTCTAAATCCTCAATTTAATTTATTAGTCTATTAAGAAAATTATATTTAAAAAAACATTTTTTGGGTTTTGTTTTGTTTTGTTTTTGCATTGCAAGAAGTTGTCGAGGATCTGAAGGAAAAAATTGGATATGGAGGTCCAATAGTTGGCATAGTGAACGACTATACATATATTTGCCCGACTGTACAGAGGGTTATGATGGATGATTACGGTTGCCACGTGACTCCGGGAATGCCCCTAACCCACGAAGCTCTTAGAGAAATACTCATTGCTGCTCTAGAGTTGAGGGAGAAGAGGACTGTTATGCAAAGCACTGTGAGGGAAGATTCCATAGAATTGGTAAAGGGGATGAGAACTAGGCGGAATCAGATTGATGAGGAGGTGGAGGAGGAAGAGCCAGAGACAAAGCCGAAGGAGGAAGAGCCAGACCCAGTTTTCGGAAATTGTTTTCAAACTTACCTTAGGTACCCTAGTTGCCTTCAAATGATATGTTTCCTTCGGATTATCAATTGCCTTCGGAATATAAGTTGCCTTTGGATGTGGTTGTATTTCATTATTGCCTTCGGTATCATCTATGCGTGTATGACATGCCCACACGTCTATCAGGGATGCTCGACACGTGTGGTGCCAGGATAATGCCCACACATGTTGATTTTTTCTACATGTGTGGTTTCCATAATATATGTCCACACATGTTACGTACACGTGCAGTTTCTAGGATAAATGCCCATCTGTGCATGACACGCTCTACATGTGCGATTGCCAGGATTTTTGCTTGCACATGTTGATTTGTTCTTCGTGTGCAGTTGCTAGGATTTTCCTTGCCACCCTGTTCATTTGGTCTGCATAGGGTTGGCCAGTTTGATGATACAGTTGGGTTTCTAACTTGAGACTATGGTACTTTTACTATTTTGAGATGATTTGCTTACGTGGTTTTAATTACTTATTTCTACTTATAATTTTCTTGGTTTGAGATGGTTTATGTTAAACTTATGATTGGTATTCGATAAGAGTCATAGTGGAAATGTTTTCCTTTTTATGAAGGTTTCTTTTGTTCATCACTTGGTTTGTTTATGACTTATTTGAGTTCGGTTATTTATCTTTTAGATTATCCTGATTTCTAGTTTTGAGTTTACATTTTACCTTGAGTATTTTCTATAGTTCAGTTTTACCTTGAGTGTCTGGTTGTGTCTTTGGGATTATTCACCTTGACTTTTGGTTATCATTTATGTTATGGGTTAAAAGTATTGTGTATATACGTAAGGTGGATGTCATTATCTTTCTAATGGTATATATATAAAGGGTATCATGTGGTTTTTCAAAAAGTTTTACGAAATTGGATGGGTTACTATATTTTGTATATTATTTTTCAAAAACTTTCCTTTCTGTCCACTCACATTTTCCTGTTTTGCACCCTCATGACTTAGAAAGACGAGGTCGAGCACACCACATTGAGGAAACTTTCGAGCTTGGACCACAATTCCGCCGTAATAGGGTTGAGATATTTCTTTGAAGTGCCTTTTTATCATTGTAAACTTAAACTAGTTAGACTACTATGATATTGCCTTTGGTAGGGTTTTGTGAGGCTTCAGGCCATGTAGATTTGTTTTGTGGCTTGTGTGACTAAATATTGTGCGTGTTGAATGATTGAGGTATTAGTTTATGATTTTTTTTCTACAAGGCAATTGGATTTTGAGCTAATTACAAGGGAGACTCTACCAATTTTTCGGCAGAAGTGAAACCCCATGGTCTTGAATTAGGCCAAAAAGTGTGGTTTAGTACGTTGGGCCCGACACCTACCAGATGTCGGACAAGCACTTCGTCATAGATTTTGATGGAGAATTCGGGGCGAGTTATGTGACTTGAGTTTGTGCATCATATAACTCCATCAAGCTTTATTTTTGGATACTGATTTTCCCACTCCCCTTTTATCCACTTACAACTCCATTTTTTTAAAATTGTGTGTTTTCACTCCTCTTTTGTTCACTTACACTCCCTTTTATCTTATAGTAAAAAGTATTAACAAACAAAAGGGAGTGTAGGTGGATAAAAGGGGAGTGGGAAATCACCACCCTTATTTTTTTGTCAGAGGAATGAACATATCATTATCATAGAACGTTACATACAAGCACAACACAAAAATCAAAATAATAAAAAGAAGGGCTTAACCAAACAAAATAAAAATCCAATCCAAAATACAAATAATTTAGACTCTAAACAACAACAAAAAAAACCCAAAACACAGAAACCCGTGAAACAACAAGTAGCCATTGCTGCTGCAAAGGGAAGAAGGGCCATGGTAATTGACAAAGGGGATCTGTAAAGCGTGGGTTTGGGGGAGTAAGCCACTACCATGCATCAAGCTCTAGCATCCATGTATTGGTCACATCAAAATCTCATATATATGTGTTTGTGCCTAATAAATCTCGGCCGAGGAAACTGGCCGAAGGAAACTAACCGAAAGAACTTTCTCTCGGCCCTGGCACCTACTCTCGGCCAAAAGTCATGAGTCATTGCTTGTTCACTTTTGGAAACAAAAGTACGTTGGCACGACAAGGTCATTACGACCTCGGTAATACTAGCCAAGGACAAGCTCCTCTGATACACGGCCAAGATAGGAAAAGTTAAGCAACGTTGCCACGTGGCGTCATGATCTCACACTTCATTTAATGAAGTAATGCCTCTGATCACAACAAAAAGCCCATGATCCACGTAGGAGCATTTAATGAGCCAAGAAAGAGGGGACGTGATTGAAGTAAGATATGGCGAGTAAAATCAGGGATTAGGTGCGAAAATCCCATGATTTTGTAAGGCTAAGCCACCAACCACCAGGCCAGGGCATTAAATGCTCCTCCAAGGCCCAAGATGCAGAGCCCACCACCAGGGCGGGGGCCGGGGTTTATGGGTGTCACACCACCATGCTTCACGTTCCCAAATACCGACTCGACTGCCCACTAGCTCTGATCAATCTCACCATGCAGATTTTCAGCTTCATTGTCTCCTCAAGACCCATTGTCTCCTCAAGGCCTTCCCTATAAATAACAAGCTCCAATTACATTTAAAGGGGTTCAACACCAAACACAAGCCTCCCATGGAGCAAATTATATTTTCCTGTCATTTACTTCTTGTCATTTACATTCTTGTAATGCCATTTCAATACATTTACTTGCTTTCTTAGGAGTAGTGGTATTTTGTAGGAAAATCCATTCATCAATATATCATACGATCCTTGATTTTCAAGGCGCCGGAGCACCACCCTTGTTACTTTTTTTTCGTCCATCTCATATATCATACGACCGTCGCCATCCAGCGATGCGCTGGAGCACCGCCTAAAACCACCATCAGCACCACCATCAACGGCCTTATAGCTCAGGCCGTGAACCTGACGGCCGAGATCAGTTTCTCTCTCGGCCACAATCGCTCTGATAAGAAGTCAGATTTAAACAAGCGCAACTCATCTACTCACTCAACCACACCACTCTCAAATGCACGGCAAACCGTGTTGGCATGCCCGCACACAAACCACACGGCATCAGAAGAAGGACGACCTGGGTTGACGCAGATCCCCTCGGCCCGGAACACCAGGCCGTGAGATTCGCGAAACGACCAACAATATGAGGATGGGGATGGGTTGTAAGGGTGAAGCAACTACAATAAACCAGGAGACAACCAAGACAATCCTATAAATGACAGAGGCCGAATAAAAGCTAACAAATTACAATAACAAATAAATGAAACCCTAGCCCTAAAATTGCCGCCAATAAGAGAGCCAAAAGAACAACAAAAGTAGAGACGAAAACGAAGTCGTCTCGTCAAAGCTTGAAGAAACACCTTATGGACTTAAAAGCCACAATGCCAATATATCTTAATCGGACGACGAGGAATAAAAGGCAGAGAAGAAGTAGAAAGATATTAAACAAGAGGTGGATCAAAAAAGGGGTAATGAAATTGAAGATGGAGAATCGCACACAACTACTAGAAAATCCATAAAAGCTCCTTGTTGAAGAGTTGTCGCTTTGCTTGTTCAAATTCTTCAAAAACCCGGCCTCGAAAATTGCAAAGTGTCTCTCTCTCTCTCCCTCTCTCTCTTTTCACTGTTCATGTAGCTACGTTGCATCTCGTTCAGCGATCGCTCAAATTCCTCCGAAATGTTAACAGATGTGGACGTGGGTGTGGCTTGGGATTCAACCATAGTCTAGGGGTGGCAATTTCCGATACGACCCATTACACGACTCGAAATCCACATTGAAAAAACACGACACGAATTCGCACAACTAAAAAACGGGCCATTTTCGAGTCAACCCGCCAGTGACTGGTTTATAAATGGGTAGGTAAACCCACCAACTCGCTAAAACACCTGTTTAACTCGTTTATTAAATGGGTCAACCTGCCAACCCGCTAAAATACCTATATAACCCGCTAACCCACTAAAATACCTACGTAACCTACCAACCCGACACCTGTTTAACCCATTTATTAAACAGGTCAACCCTCTAACCCACTAAAAATACCTATATAACCCGCCAATCCGCTAAAATACCAATGTAAGCCAACCCATTTCTTTGTTTTTTTCTTCATTTTCTTTTTTTTTAAATTTTTTTTTTAATTTCTCATTCTCAATCATTATATATAGAGGCAAAATGCAATAATTATTTTATATAAAAAATAAAAATGCAATTACTTGATTAATTTATCAAAATTTAGATTTTTTTTATTTTATTTTTTATTTGCTACCACTTAGCGGGTCAACACAACATGACCCGAAACCCGTACGGGAAATAAACGTGTCAACCCGAAAATGACACGTTTATTAAACGAGTTGAGTTTGGGTTCAGCATTTTTGACACGTATATAATCCTAACACGACACGAACCTGACACGACACGACCTGACCCATTGCCAACCCTACCACAGTCCCTAGTAAGATGATGAATAACAAAAAAGCTAAACTCATTGCTTAATTCAAATTTTCCAAGAACACCAAAATTGGGATTTGCTTGAGAGAAGTCTCAAAGTCTAAATGATAATTGGAATCTCAATTTTACATTTCCTTTTTTGTTTTTTATACGCGTCTTATTGAATTTTTTTTCCACTGTATTTCTTTCCCAATTTATAGAGATTCAAGCCTTCACAAATACAACTCTCCAAAAAAAATAAAGATATTGGAGCACAAGATTTCCAGTACACGGATAACAATAATATTGGAATAACTGCTCTTAAAACCTACTTAAATAACAGATGTCAAAGATTGAAAAAAATTAACATATACAAGGGGCCTGTAGCCGAAATCCTGAAGTAGTTACAAATATTTACACCTACATTTCGAGGTCTTAGATTTTATTCCCCTTTACAATATCGCTTGTATAAAAAATTAAAAAATAAACAGAAAATCTGTTGCATTTTCTGTCTGCAGACCAGATGAGTGTTACCGAAAAGAAAAAGGGCCAGGCCAGAGAGGTCTCTTCTGTCAGTTGGAAGGGTCCAATCATCACAAGATAGAAAAGAAATTAAAAAAGAGGGGTGCACGAGGAGAAATTAGAGTGCAAATGGCTTTGATAGATTTATTGCATTTCCGAATTTTAAAAGAAAACATTTGTTACCTAAGCTACTTTCCTAAATGTAAAAATACAACACCTAAATAGATAGTTTCCGTTTCCACTAAGAATATAGATTGCCTGAAAACATGTTATATAAAAGTTGCACTTCAACTACACTAGCACGTTAACTTCTATCTTCACTTCTGTTGCAGACTTGCAGTTGACACACAGCAGCTGATAGCTCGATCCTCAGAGTGGTTCCTTTACATTGATACTTTCGGATACACCTGAATACAACAACTCAAATGCCAATTCTAAAAAGCACAGAAATATCATGAGCTGAGTGTCCCAGTCAAAGGAACTTCTTCAGGTACATGTGGATCTGTATCTGTCTTGATAGAATTTAGCAGCTGGAGCTTCTTCTGTTCCTGCACTCTCCTCCTATCAGATTCAAGGATAATGAGGAGGGCAGTGATATCGGCAGGGTTCACCCCACCAACTCTGCTTGCTTGACCAATGGTTTGCGGCCTCACCTGAGAACATGGTATTTCTATTAAACCAGATTTTTCAGACAAAAGCAATATACAACTGCTATAAGATGCATAATGAGAGCAACAGCTTGGTAACAGAGGAAAGATCACTTTCCAAAGCAAGCCTGAGACGAAGCCTGTTACCCGAGTATGACAATGAGATCACTTTGTTCCGAAGAGAAATGCCCATGGTAGTAAAAGAGTTGGCACAAATGGATAAATAATAAATCAATGGTCAATCTAAGAGTTCAATGCCAAGAGTTAGCAAGACTCAATGTATTTGGTATCAAACAGATCAATCTCTTATGGTCAACCTAACAGTTCAATGCCAAGAGTTAGCGAGACTCAATGTATTTGGTATCAAACAGATCAATCTTTTTTAAGTTTCTCTCTATCTTCTACTTTTTAACCGTTTGTTTTCCTACAACAGTGCATCTTCTTAGTCATCAACAATCATAATTTCTCCAGAGCGATTTAATATCACGTAACAGATTCAGTATCATGCTTCCAATTTTCATCCACCAGTTGTTACATTAGGGTGTCTGTGTATATACAATGACCCCAAAAAAAGGGAAGAATTTAGAACAGGAGTTTGGAACTACAACCATTTTGTCAATAATATAATAAAGAAAATTCATTTCTGCCATGTACTGCAGAGTTCTAGGCATTTGGTAAAAGGTTAAGCCATAATGAAATTAGATATCGGACACACCTTGGAGAGCTTCTCACGTGCTTCAAGTGATAAAGTTGTTATTGCATAGTAATCTAAATCCTCTGGAAGTCGTCTATGCTGTTGATGGACCATCTATAAGTACAACACGAGTTGGATAATATGAGAGGATGGATAAACAAAATACAAAATCGCTAAGTATCTAAAAATCCTATTTGAGATTATTAAAAATACGAAATCAATCAGTGAGTTGCATGATTTAAAGTAGTAATGAAGATTTCTTGAAAACAGATAATATCTCTCACTTGTTGGAGTTGGATCTGCTGCCGCGAAATGAAACCCTCATACTTGATGTCAATCTCCACACATTCCTTTTCTATTCTAGACAACAGTTTACTCCCAAAACCATGCTTATCAAGAACTTTATACTCTATGTGTGGTTTCTTGAGAAGACTCTCCAGAGTTGTAAAGTCCTTCACTGGCTGACTAGAAAGACGAGTAACATCAGCAGCCAATTCCCCTCCTGATAGAAGTACAAAACAATAACTAAAAGTTCCAGTTATATATCCCAAAACCCGCAGATCTCAGTTTATTCAACTTTTTAATACTATACCCAACTTAATGAACTATTTAAATGGGAAAAAATAAAAAGGGATGAACCATGGTTAAGTGACAAAAAAATGGAGAACAATAACTTTATAAATTAAAACGTGATGAAAAGAAGTATACAACAAATGACATGAATACTTTGCAAGAAGCATTCCAAAGGGCAATGAAATTTAGAGGTCACATTTTTATCTATTACTCCTATAAGAGAAACATGTGGATCAAAATAATGCATTACATATGATGGGCATATTTTCCTGTTACTCAATGACAGAATAGACAGGCATTTGATAAAAAACCACTAGAGAAGATTAAGCCATGGAGTGAGTTCAATTAACAATAACAAGATTACAGTTTTAAAAGTTTCAGAAGACTGTCTTAGAGATTCTAATTCAAACTTCAAAAGAACAAGTCAGTCACTTGTACCACAATGCTCCATGAGTTATTTCCCACATCTGAGTTTCTTCCCATCATAAATTTTCTCCACAAGTTGCTTTAAAGTTTCAATTTGAACAATATCAACCACAAAATTTCCAACTTGTGCTTATTTGGTCCCTCCTTTTCCATTTAAACAATGTCAACACACTATACTCAATTTTTCACGCTTAGGTCCCTCCAAGCAATTCTATTAATCTAGTTGAACAAAAAACGACTTTGGGTGTCTCCAAAATGATCTCAACCTAACATGACCATATTGCTTTTGTGCCCAAATCACAGATTCGAGAACCATGTTCCTGAGCAGTACGCAGTTACTATCCCACCACTTTCTGCTGTAACCTGCAAGCCCTAAGTTTTGGCAAGTTGGGATACCTATCTTGATAAATATTTCAAGATTTTTGTTTTTGATCTGAAAATATTTCAAAATTGAAAGGGATACATTCAATAAATTTTCTTATACAAATCTCTTTGAATTTATACAACCATAATAGATCATAGGGTGGGTTACGGACCACATGATGCTCACATGAACAGAGAGTGAATTATATGCTTGCCTAGCTACTTGGACTTCAGATCTGAATGAAATTGCATGGATGTTTCTTCCTTCTAGTTAAGACAATTAAATGGAAGGAAAATATTGACATAAAGTGAAAACTGCAGGGTTGGCATCATTGTTCATATTGAAACCAAAGAGACAACATCAACGCACAAACCGTAAGACGGATCAAAATTGACTGCAAATTGAGCCCCCTTTTCCCATTTAGTAAAAGCCCTAAATCCCTTTTCTAATCCTCCACGTTAATTGTGAGAGGAATGAGGTTCTGATAGTTGGGCTGGGGTGAAAGTTCAATAATTCCCCGGTACATATGCAGCAGGTGTGTTCAAATTGACGGAATTAAGAAATTGGACTTGATATGTTAACGACTGCACGTGAGATGACGAAATTGAGAAAGTTGAAATCATGGTGACCAAAATTGTCTTCGAACCTAACCCCGTGACCAAAAATATTTTTTACCCTAAATTGTAAGGTTAACAGTTGAAGTTGAAATCAAGGCCAAATTGAAACTTTCAGTAAACTAGATGTGGAAAATGTACGCTTCCTCTAGTAGTTTATTAAAGATGCCAGATTGAACAGAGCAAACTACACAACAGTATACAACAATATTAAAGGTGTAAAGAACCTGCCAAATATAAGAAGCATTAAATAAAGATGATAACCTGAAATTCTGACACTTTTCAATCGCTTCTTTTCTTCTGAAATTCGAGCTTGTTTGTCCTGGTAGAGTTTCCATCGTCTATCATCTATTAACCCAATTTCATGCCCCAATGGTGTGAGACGGCTATCAGCATTGTCAGATCGAAGAAGTAACCGGTGCTCTGAGCGGCTACGTTGGAAAATAAACGATACAATGTTATGGAATTTTAATACTAATAAGCTCAAGAATTGACATATAAAGTATATATTTATTTTCTGCAAAGATGACTGTGGCTAAGCAGATTCGTCAAACTATCACACGGCCCATAACCTCAAAAATTATATGAAATCATGTTCGGAACGTTTGTACACCATAAGAACCAAAATTAAAAGTTGTATTATCTTATAAATTTAGTTTGAACTAGCTATTCTCCTCTCTCCTTTTAAAATTATCTTCCAACTATTTACATTGCCTATTTTGCCCTGTTTTTCAACCAAAAAAAAAAAAGAAAAGAAAAGAAAGAAAAAGAAAACAGCACCTTACCCAAACTTAGATAGGACATGGAAGATCTTAGATAGGACATACATGGTTTTCTTGACCATATTAACCAATTGGAGCCAAGCTGAAAACTTCCACGTCTGGATAGATGAGCGTATCTTCCAAACGAGTCATAAAATAAAACCATAAGGAAAAGACCCAAAAAAAAAAACCCTTTAACAGACAATTCTCGAGTCAGGGTAGGGCGAACATCCGCCCCTTTTCCAGCACCTCATATGGATATGAGAGGTTTTCCTTTTCCTAATGCCCCATAAATTCTAGCTGCACCCTCCCTGTCTGGGTTCTATCTGTTCATTTTTCCTTCTTATCAAGTGACCTCCACTCATTATGCACCTATTGTTCAACACCATTGGCAACTCAAGGAAGATGATATCCACTTCTTTGATGAATCTAAAACTACACAATTCAACAGTCTTGCAAGTTTTGCTTGTATCTTGCAAAACATTGATGTAACCGCTTATGAAGTAATCAAGTCCAACCATCAAATATGCAATAACCTCAACCAACCCTCAAAATTTAAAACTCCTCATACGCTTGATGCCATTTCAATAGTTGATTATCAAAACTAAAAGTATGAAAGAAAATAACAATGAACTTATGAATATTTAGATACTTTCATGAGATCATTACCTTGTTAACATGCGGTAAGGCTCTCGAAGGTCCTTCGTGACCAGATCATCAATCAATGTTCCTACAAAACTGCTTTCCCTCTCAAGCACAATGAGGGACTTGCCATCTGAATGTCTGGCAGCATTAATACCAGAAATAATGCCCTTCAGAAAAGAACCAGAAAGCAATCATTTTTTATAAACAATAACCAGAAAGCAAAAAATTCCTTTTAACCAAGTTAATTATGTTATGCAATACTTTCGAATGTACCATTACATCAACAACTATAGACAGATTGTATTCCACACTACACCAACTGAATAAGGGCACTCTAAATAATTACTTGTGCTGCAGCCTCTTCATAGCCTGTAGTTCCATTTATTTGACCAGAGAAGAAAAGCCCATCAATTTTCTTTGTCATAAGAGATCGAGAACATTGATGAGCAGGCAAGAAATCATACTCTACAGCATAAGCAGGCCTCAGCATTGAACAATTTTCAAGTCCAGGCAAAGTCCTCAAGAGTGGTAATTGTAGTCTCTCTGGTAAACCAGTTGAGAATCCCTGTGTGAGAAGGAAATGATGAATATTGGGAAAAAGAGTTTAAACAAAGCATCTATGTAACACATATTATAAGACATTGATTATAGGTATCATCTACTCATAGCAAATCTGTTAAAAACTTGGCAAAATTAGGAGATCTATATGCATTCAATTAGATAAATATTGACAAAAAAAATATATCACCGATATCATAAGTAGAAAGTGGGCACCAGTCATGCAGTTAATTAATTCATATTTATATTTATATTTTTCTCTTTTTCATCTAAGAAGAAGATACCTGCACATAAAGCTCAGGCACATCTCGGCCCTCTGGTTCAAGAAATATTTGATGAGACTCTTTATCCTGAAAGCGAACAATCTAAACCCAAAAATAAGGCCAAAATTATATCAGTAAACTTCTCATAATGGGAAAAAAAATATTACCAAGGAATCTTTTTATCAATGCTCAACATGGGTATATTGAACAAGTGATGGCTTAGAAGGAAAATTGTGGGAAACCATGTTTGGCATATGTTATTTGGCTTTGTCATCGTCCTTTATTAGTTTTTACAATTGTTTGATCCTTAGAAATATTTTAGTCAGTCTTGTAAATTTTTCAAATATAAATATACAGATTTGGGTAGCCTCATATATATTGTTGCTGCCACCCAAAAATGGGGAACTAAAGAGTTCCACGATAACCAGAATGGCAACAACTAAATGCATTACCATATGAAAAATTTCACTCATTTATCGCCTCATTTCATAATGCTATTAAAGGAGGCTTTGAGAATCACTTGGAATATCCCTCTCCATTTCTCACCTCCTAAGGAATTGTAGTTCTAGCTATTGTATTAGTGAGAAAAATCTTGTAGATTTCACTCCAGACGTCTAGTTACAGTAAAAGGCAGCTTAATCTTCTGCCCCTGGACATAGTTCTCACATAGAGACTTTAGTCTTTTTATTTTAAAATAAGAAACATGCCTTCATTAATCAAATATAAATAAACAAACAGTGCTAGACAAGGGGAAGGTCTCACATAGAGACTAAGCCATAAATTCTGTGTTGTCTTTGCGTCGCTCGGTTCTCTATATCAAAGGTTTTAGTTGCAACAAAAACAAATACGAAAGTGTCTAAACTAGTAGTTCTTTTATGGTTTGAGTATACTTCGCTTGGTGGTGCAATTATGGTTTAAAGGGCCCACTTCATATAAAATGATTAGATGATTAATGGCAAAAATGTCTTCACGATATTAGTTCAATTTCAACTTACCTTATCCTCAATTGAAGGGCAATACCGAGGCCCCTTTGCCTCAACCCATCCTCCATAAGTGGGAGTTTCATGCAAGTTGTCTTTGATTAGTTGGTGAGTGACCTTTGTGGTACGTGTGAGATAGCAGCACATTTGTTCCCTTTCAATATGGAAATCAAGATCAAAACTAAACCAGCTGACCTGTTAACCATCAATTCAGATTTAGAACACAATTCTAAAAGCAACAATATTAACCGCCAAAATTGAAAAGTAAATGTTCTTGTTATCTTGCTCACAAGGATTAGAGTCCTCATTTGGGGGGTGGGGCAGGGGGAGAATTTACAAGAAGAATAACATATGCAAATTTTTTTGTTAATTTAATACAGGCTAAATCAGCATTATCTATCAGCTGAATCAGTTATGATTGTGCCTTACAGTCCATTTGCACCACCTGCATTTCCATACCAATCCTCACTGGTTGCTGGAAACCCTGCGGTCCCCAGGCAGCATCTTACAATTGCTTGTTATCAGCTTCCCTCCACAATTCACCACCTCATGCCGAATGCAGTCAGCTCTCACCAGTTGGCAGCAAGGGCCAATTGCCGGAAAATATTAAGAACTGACTAAATTGATATTTTTTAAAGGGGAAATAAAAGAAATCAGCACTGATTTTCCTCTCTCAATTGCTTATATTAACCCCAAATAATAGCTGTTCCATTCCTTAAGACCATTCACCCAAACTACCCCAATTTTTCCTAACCTTTGCAATCCAAAATCCAAAAACCTTCAATGCTAAAAGTCCAAAATATATCTCACCCGATAAGACTCCTGAAACCTAAATCTGAGTTTCCAGCAGAAAAAACAATCATAAAATTCCTTAAACACTTAATCTCATTATGCCTAGTCGACCACCAAAACTCCAAATAACACCCTAAGTTCAAAATGTCTTTTCCCCAGATTTGCCACTAAAGAACCCCAATAAAGGAATTTCCATTACCCTGGAGACAGTTACTCATTTTTAACCTATGTCAGATTAGAAACAGGCCCTCTGGTTCCATGTAATGAGTCTCAAATCCAGCAGGGATAGTTTTGCCTAGTCCAGGAGAGAGAACCAAATAGCCAAGTGTTTATCTTGGAACTTTCCACCCTTTGAGAGGCCAAGTAGGTGACCCATGTCCAGTACATGCCTTATATCATGCGGCGGACACATAATGACATTAAAAATGTATTTACTATCTACTTGCATGACAAGAGTATAAAGCACAATTTAGAATTATGAGTATTGCAAAACCAATATACTGAACCTACATATGGGTTTAAAATAGAAGGACCTCTTCATCTCCATGTTGTGGTTCCAATCCAGAAAAATCAACAGTGCGGCAGTCCACACGTGCTGGGGTTCCAGTCTTTAAGCGATCAGTTTCGAATCCAAGGCGCTGCAAGTTTTCAGTGAGTCCAAGTGAAGCTGATTCGCCAGCTCTTCCTGCAGGCATAGAAGTTCTACCAACCCAAATTTTACCACTCATAAATGTGCCCGTCGTGAGAATAACAGAAGGAGCATAGAAGTTCATCCCAAAAAATGTCTGTACACCTTCTACATTGTCATTTTTTCCTAATAAGATATCTGTCACCATTGCCTCTCTAATTGAAAGGTTTGGTGTGCTGGAAAACAAAGCAGATCAAACTAGTTAACAGATAGAAAGTAACAGCCATACGAACAAAGATATGCAAGACGACAATAAGGGCGATAATTAAGAGTCTAAATCAGTTGTGATCATTAAAAGCATATAGCAGTCTTCAGTGTTATAATTATAACTATAAATCAGTCTTCAGTGTGATATTGACGGTAAAATGCATCTCACCTACTCCCACCTGTTGTACATATCAACCATCCATATGTGATCTAACAGTTGGGATGCAAGCCCTTAGTGGTCCCTAATTAGGTCCATATTAGATCGTTGTTAATGTAGTTATCTTTTTATACCAAATCTTTTTTTTCCTTTTTGGTTTTTTCCAATTTTTTTCCATCCATAAGCTGTGGTTAAACAAGGAATTACTATAAACTACAAAATTAATTTCATGTAAAACAACTCAGGTGCTTTTACAATTTTTATGTAAAAGCTTCTACTATTTGGCTGCAGTAGTTGGCTGTACTCATGGAGAAATTTCAGGAGACAAAAGTTGTTTGCCAGTCTTTGAGGCAACTACCTCCATGGTGGTGGGAATTTTGAGGAAAATATGATGATGATAGCACCACTATAATTGTATCATTATGCTGTCTAATACTTGATTAAATAGCCAAAATAATAGAGGAATTTCGAAATTTAGCCTAACAACAATAAGAGATGCAGATAAATCCGATGCTAATACATGCATTTACAGGAAAAAACTATTACATTTCAAAGCACGATAATCCCAAAAAAGATACTCCAATTCAAGCAATCATGATATAGAATTTGCAACACATCCACAAGAACCAGACCATGAAGTCGTCGTGCAGTAAACCACAGTATAAATCGTAATGAGACGCCCCAACTTTATCACTACTAAAAAGGACAGTAGAAATGCAGCGAGATTAAGCAATACTTGCCTCTCTACTATTTTTCTCATTTCCATAGCATATTCCCGTTTATCAGTCTGTGCACGCAATGCTCGAACAGCAGGGCCTCTTGAGGCATTGAGAACACGCTTTTGTAAATAGCACCTAAGCATAAAAAATGAAAATCACGAACAGTTGCAAACGCTCAAGAGAACAATGGGAGATTCTAAAGCTGAAATGGTAGGAACCAACAAAAAAAATTAACAATTTAAAAGCTAGTTGAAAAGCTAGACCAATAAAATTGGCATGTCCCTTAAATATTAGTCTTGCATTTTCACCATGTAAATGTTTTAGCATTAACAAGAAAATTCTTACAGATTCATAGGCCAGATTTTGAATGTCATACCATAACAAGAATCAAAATCCATTAGGTCATTTTAACGTCCTGAATTATAGAGTATGTCAAAATTCCCTTGCGCTTCACGATATAGCACATGCAAAAGCAGTCTCTAAAACAAGTTTTGTTCACAAAGAAAAACACCAATTAACTGAGATAGTATCTAAAACATTTTCTTCTCCCCTAACACAAGTACAATTGGACCTTTCACAAACATATAGCTCCCAAAAGGCTTTCAAAATAAAAAAGCAATACTTTCCAACCCACCTGTATACCCCCGGACAATTGGTATTTTCTGATCATACTCCTATCTCAAAATACTTATTTTCTTTATTTATAAAAATACACTCGTTTTTCATCTCTGCAATCAACCTATGCTTGCAGTACGCATACCTACACCAACATTCAAGCATTTTATACCATCCTCCTTAATGCATGCACCATTTGACCATTTGTATGATGTAAATACCATAAACCTGCTCATGCACCTACACAAATTATGCAATCTTATAATCCCAAAACTTACTAAGTTATACTTACTAAGTTATTGAATGCCATTTTTATTGAATCAACTTCATGAAAATGATTCAGAAATCTGCTTAGAAACCAAAACATGAAAGAGTCCAGATTATTTGAATATATATTTACAACAGAAGAATAAAAATAAACAAATAAATGGAATGAAGTATCAATTCTAAATTTCTAATGTCCATCCTCCAAAGCAAAATCAAGAGCAAGCTACAAACATACTCCTCGAGCTTCTCAGCAAAGAACATCCAAATATAGTAGATTCTATTACTTTACCGGTCAGAAATTTTCCCAATTTCACCGCCAAGGGCATCCACTTCATGTACAAGTTGCGACTTTGCTGGTCCACCTACTGCTGGGTTGCAAGGCTGCATCGAACACTTTTATTAAGAAGCGCTTTAAATTGTTGGGTCATGACTCTAAACACCTAAGCCTTTTTGCATGAAGTAATGTGATCACACCTCTATTTGTGTGAGAGCACATGAGAGAGAGAGAGAGAGAGAGAGAGAGAGAGAGAGAGATACATATAACATCAGATAGAAAGCTGAGGAGCTGCAGAATAAATAAGTTGGAATGCTGCATCACAGTTTTGTGTGATTGACAAGAAGTATTCTAAACATTTCATCTCATTAGATGAACTTTCTATCAGACCAAAAAATAGGAAAAAAATTGGCAAACTTTCTGGCTGTAAATGATTAAATTTTACAGCTGTTCGTTTTAGTGGAATTATGAGTTAAGAATCCAAAAAGAAAATTGATTTCACATATCTAACTTTGAGAAATACAATAAAAGTCCTAAATAAAACATCAAAATTAAGAGGTTATCAAGAAAATCCAAAGTTAAACCTGCCATGCAATCCTATCAATATTTAGTGTCAGTAGAAGAGTTTTTGCCCCTAGACGAGCAGATGCTAGGGCAGCTTCACAGCCTGCATGTCCTCCTCCGACCACAATGACATCATATCTTTCATCAAGTATCCCATCATCACTCAGGCCTGTGAAGTGGGAAACAATATAGTAATTGAATTTAACCTTTAGTATACAAACTTATAATTCCTAAATTTGTGAATGGGAAAAAGGGCCAACTTAAAGTTCAAAAGACAGGGGCAACGTAAAACTCACACATGTTATAGTTTTAAACTTCCAATATCAACAGAAATATCGAAGGATCAGAAAGTTTTTCCTTGAGATTCAGGGAGAACGTCTCTTGGTTTTGCACTCCAACTAAACAATATGTATTCTTTTACAAGCAGAATATTTGTTTTATAAGTCTATCAGTTTGGAGCTTAATGAGAAGTAGTTATTCTGATTCATAGAAAGATATATTCCGATTCAATAAAAGATAAAATAGCTCATAATATATAAATAGTTAGAAGTTAAATCAGATGAAGATAAGAAAGGTTGGTAGATTGGAAAGGAAAAAATAGAAATACAAGAAGAAGCTAGGTACAAATTAGATCAACTCTCGTCTTATGTGAATGCTATTCCAAAAGAAGCGGTGCAAAGTCCAGAACAAATAAATAGAGGCAAAACAAAGACTGCTCATGCAGATAAAAATTCCTATGAACCATATGTTCCAAAACCACTTCATGCTGTGTGTTTAAAACATCCTACCGCTTATTTGTTGAACTTAATGGGAAGGCTTACTGGTACTCCATACAGAAGCTTAAGGAGAAAAGTTAGTAAAATTTTTCAATAGATATTTATAAAAATACCCAATCCTAGACATGTATTTATAAAAATACCCAAGCACTATTTAAACATAGAAACATACCCAAAATCAACCCCACAATCAACAATTGTATATTTTTTGGGTGTGTTTATAAATGGGTTTTGAGTGTGTGTAATGATGGGTTTTGGGTATGGTTATAAAGTGTTTTGGGTGTTGGGTATTTTTATAATTTCAGCCCCCATTTTGGGTATTTTAGTGAAACTCCCAATTTTCAAATTGGCTCTCAAATGATAACCAGACTTGGTATTTTAGAATCCTTCTTCTAATTCTCAAGACATTACTCTTCCTTTTTTTCAAAAATTTTGTTACGGTCCACACTATAATACTTCCATCACAAAGAAGGAAGTTCCTGATTGGTGGTTTGCAGATGCAGGATGGTGATGACATCACCAGCTTGTTTGGATTATGCAGTCCAAGCTGCCCCAAATTAACACACTAAAAAGAAATAATACAGAGTACCCGAACTGAAATTAACACGCAGCTGCCCTCCCATCTAAATAAATATCAGAAAAGGAAAGATCCTTGAATTCTGCCGTAACTGACGCCCAAAGAGCTGCTCCAAATTTTACTTTCCCCAGAGCTCGTTCCTTTAACTGCCTTATAATCTTCAAGATATATATATATATATATATATATATATATATATATATATATATATATATATATTATATGTGTGTGTGTGTGTATTTACATCTCTAGCTCTACAACATAATGGAGGATTCGTCATACACATTCCACTGCGCAAGTGATCACTGAACATGAACCAGTCATTATAATCGTGTATGTACCCTTACATTTAATCCAAAAAAGATTCAACACTAGAGGAAAGATTCAAACTTATATAAGCAGCACATACACTCCAGTCCAGCAGACCGAGGACTTGAAAGCTATAGTAGTGCTATCTGGATAACCTATTAGAATAAGATTCAAGGCGTTCATGACAAGTAAGCATATTTTTCTGCTTTACAAAGGACCCCAATAACGAGAAATAGAAAAAATTTACAAATTTAAAAAAATAAAAAATAAAAACCCTTCGGAGAACTTTCTACGCTTTCCTACATTTTTGTTCAGCAACCAAACAGAGCATATCACATAATCTTCAACAAAACAAAGAGAGACAAAAAGAAGTTCATAAAGATGCTATACTTAGCAACTAAACGTCACTAATTCTCCAATTTGGACAATATTTTTCCATTGGAAAGAGATTGTAGCAAGTAAAACTGCACCAAAACACTCCACAACAACACACATGACCTGTTCGACAAAATTCCTCACAGACACAGAGAAAGAAGTAAGAAATATGACTAGAGCTGTACCTAGAGAGGTTGAGGCGGCAACGGAGAACCGGCGGGAGAGGTTGCAGGGGAAGAAGGGACTGCGGCGGAAGGGCAGGTCACGCGGCTTGGGAAGGAGACGAGCACAAGGAGAGAGAAGAGGTGTTAGGAGAGCGGAAGAAGAGAAGGGGAAGTGGCGGGCGAGGCGAGAGAGATGAAGAACCGTTAGCGCTGGTGTTGTTGCCATTGGCTATTGCTCAGTCTCTCTCAGTCCTCAAGTTTAGAGAGCTTTCCTTTTGCTCTATTATTTTTTTTCCCTTTTTCATTTTTGTATTTGTAATGATAATGAATGAGCTTTGCTATGTTTTTAACCGGTACAGGCGGAAAATCTAGAAAAACAACGTGAGCCGTTGTCAAATCTAGTGATGGCATAAATTCCGGTCCAGCCGGTTTCCGACCCTAATTGGGGCAGAGTTCGGGAGAAAGTTATGGTCGGGTACGGGATTCTCAAATTGTAAAAATCCCCGGTTGGGGATGGACCAAAGATGGTATTGTTATCCTTATTTCTAAACCCAATCCAATAAGTAATCGAGCCTCATTTAGAACTCCGATGAAATCTTTGATATAATTTGATAATAAGTATTACAGAATATCATTCTCACAACAGGACTCTATATCCGGAGCTCTATATATGCTATAATTTTATATACTTGCTATTTTTAGAATATAAAAATTTATTTTGCTTTAATGTATATTATGATATGTTAATTTTATTTTTTTGTAAACATTTCAAAACAAAAAAATGGACAAGATTTGAAAATCTTATCAATTTTTTAAAAACCTTGACTGTTGCCTTGAAAAAAAAAAAAACCAAGCCTCGTTCCTCAGAAAACCCAAATACAAACCTTATCTAGCCCATCCCTTTTATTGGTAACATTAAATAAAAAATAAAAGAAAGAGGAAACAGCCATTGGTCAACAAGTCATGAGGAGCTGCAGTCGCAAGGCAAGTCACCAACAACACACATGGGATGCTTGAGTTCCAAATCTTGCTTCCCTTTGATGAGCTCTCACCAAATTGAATCAAGGGATGCAACCTCCAAATTCACTACACTAAAGCTTCTCCTTGGAAGGATGAGATTACAAGGAAGGCTTAAGTGTGCTAGCACAACCCCCTTGTAATGGCTGGCCACTCTGTGTACAAAGGGAAGACCTTGATTTTATCTCTTCCTCTTGCCTTGTACAAAGTGAAACCCTAAAGAACCCTAAGTCAAAGCTTGGCTTGTATAGCCTTGTCACTTAAATTGGGTCATCACATGACCCCATTTCCCATGAGTTGGGTCAAACCCAATACCCATATGGTGTGGCGGGCCCTCTTATGTTTCTTAGACTTGTGGTGCTTCTCAATTTAAGTTGTCACATACAACTTAATTTTAGATGCCCAAATGGGTCCAAGCCCAATGGGCCTTGGAACCCGATTTATATTTCATGCTCATTTCATATCTTATTAAATCAATGTGATTAATTGACTCTTTAATTAATATTGACCCAATCAACTAATCCCTAGTCATTGATTTAATTATCATCCCAAATACTTATCCAAAGAGTACTTTACGCAAGTGCGATCTATTAAGTTCTGAATAGTGAGGCAATGTGCAATCCGTGAACTTTTATATAAAATGACATTATTTCACTTATTATTTAACTTCGATAGTTAGTAAATTGAAATATCCATTGGATGAGGTAAAAAAACTCGGGATTTTAGGAAAATTCGGGATTTGAAGCGTGGAAAAGGGAAAGTCCTCTGTTTGGCAAACTGAACTTAGAATTTGGCAAATTATGCGTGGAAAATATCTCGGGATTTCTCAATCCAAAATCTCAGGTTGAAATTGTATGAAAATAGATAAAATTGTGAAATTCTCGACCGAGCGGGAATTGAGATTTTATGCGCACCCAAATCTCCTCAATAAAGAGCAAGCCTCATCCACATCTTCTACAAGGAGAGACAAAAACAGAGAGAGAAGATGGGCAAATCTAACTTCAATTTTCCATTTGTTTCGTTGCCATTCGGTTTTATGTCTCTTAACTCATCGTTTTGATATGATGGAAGCAGGCCTCATCACTTTGGTTTTGTTCCTCTCTTCCTTTCAATTTGACAAGCGTATTTTGACTCTCTCAATCAAGGTAAATGTTTGAGCTATCATTCTCTCCTCTATCGATGAGTGTATATATTTCTCCTTTTCAGTGCTGCATTGGTTGTTTCTTTATTCTAATTTTGGGGACACGAATTTAAGTTTTGATATAATATGTTGTTTGCTTACAAGTTTTTTTTTTCCCGTTTATGTGATCAATGAGATCAATTATTGATTCTTTTGTTGGATTATAGCTATTTTACATTAAATAATTTATATGGGAAAGATTTTTGCACCTTAAGACATGAAGAAATTTTTGTGCTTGTTAGTCCTAAATAGTTGTATTGTATAAAAGGGAAAAATTGAATAAGTATTCTTCTAGTGAAGTTTTTATTGGTAATCCTACTGCATACAAGGGAAAAAATTGAATATCATGTATTCTTTCAGTGAGTAAAATGTTAGCATTTGAGAGAGCTTTGACCATATGACAAAGTTTACTGAAAGAAAAACAGATAATAGAATGAGCACAATTTTCTATGTATGTAAGTGTTGTACAATATTATGAGTGTGTTAAGCGATCCTTCAATAATCTAGGTGTATTGAGTGGTTTTTGTGTATGCTATTTTAGTTCACTTATCCTTTTGATATGATGACCTTATCTCTGGTATTCTTCCTCTCTACCTTTCAATTTGACAAGAGTATTGGCTCTTCTTACCAAGGTAATAATCTTAGCTATCCAGACATCATTCTCTACTCTTCTTATAATATGATACTTTTATGTCTCAAAATTCATAATGAAGTTTGAATGTCTTCTTTGTGATATGCTTCAAAAGTTTGAAAATGTTTTAATTTGTATGCTTATTGACTTCCACTAGTTTGCACATTATTCCAAGCATAACAAGACAAGTCATGTAGTCCATTTCTTCATGCTTTAGCTACTTCATGAGTTTTGCAGTCACAATTTTCATATAAGACTGACTATGAATTAGTATACAAACCGATCTATTTTACTTATAAAGTTTTTTTATGCCGTAGTCTTATCTGACATCAATTGGTTCACCCTTTGTTATGGTTCTAAGTTAAGTAGATTACATAATAAGATTATTTATACATATAAACATGCATGGCTAGTGGTGATGTGGATAACTTCTTGACACACTTAAGTCGTAAGCGTGCTAGAGATGAAGAAGAAAATAGGAAGAAAATGACAATTATTCTTGGTACAATTACATCTATGATTGCTATTGTTATTGCATGGTATAATGAAAATTATTTGGTTAAAGTGCCTTCACGTGATTGGGATGAAGAAAGGCAATGTCGCTTGAACTGTTTGTATAATGGGAAGGAGGTTGATTGTATTGAACAATTACAAATCAGCAAGAATGCTTTTAAGAGTTTATGTACGATTTTGCATGAAATATGTGGATTGGCTCGGACAAGAAATGTTTCTATTGAGGAATCCATTGCTATATTCCTAAAAATACTTGCTCACAACTTGAAGTTTAGGGTCATTGGTTTTGACTATTATCGTTCTAAGGAAACAATTAGCCGCCAATTTAATGGTGTGTTGCGTGCAATGATGAGATTAAGTCAAGAATATTTGAAACTTCAACCATGTGCTATTGGTGGTTCAGAAAGAGACACGTGGAAGTGGTTTGAGGTAATTTTATTACTAAAGAAAAAAGAATTTTTTTTTTGGGACAAAATGAAAAAATATATTCATGTTATACATTTACCACTTATCTTCACTGGCGGATCTACAGAAGTGCAAGGAGGTGCTGCACCTCCCCTTGTCGGAAAAAGCTTTGAAGGTGCCTGAAAATGCCTATTTGCTAGTGCCTAGAACCTGTTTGAGAAAATGCCACAAAGAGGCTCTGTTCTTTGTTTCAGGCGCAAATGCTGAACTATGCGCACGCACAAAGTTCCTATGTTTTTCTTTTAGAACTCCTGGCCAAAACGACGTCGTTTTGAATCAGGAAAATTTAAAAAGAACAAAAGAAAAAAAAAAAAAAAAAAAAAGGGAAACCTGCCTTGCCCATGACTTATCACTTGAATTGAAGACAAGGCTATCCTTGCATTGAAGAAGCCCAGCGCATACCTTGCGTTGAATTAATCATAATTATTAAGTTAATTAAATTGATTATTATCACAGAGTGAGGAGCTTTGACTCAAATCAAGGTCTGGTAGTTTGTTTTCTTCTTCACCACCACTGCTAGCGTTTCTTCTGTTTTTCTGTTTTATTTTTTCCTTTTTTTCTTTGTTATTTATTTATAATATGTTTATAATAATAATAATAATAATAATAATAATAATAATAATAATAATAGTTATTATTATTACTGATTAGGCCCTCTCTGTATTGTTATGAATTGATGATTAATTCTGATTTATTTGTTTAATTGATAATTTGATTATTTGATATTGATTTTTTAAGATTAATCTTCATCAGATTGTAAAGGTATTTGGTTGTCTAATTAATTTATATATATATATATATTATTTATTGCCCCTTCCCTGAAAAATTTCTGAATCCGCCACTGCTTATCTTAAGATGATTTTTATTTTTTCTTCTTCTATGTCATTAGAATTGTATTGGGGCACTTGATGGAACTAGCATTCCAGTAACAGTGTCTGCTGATGATAGACCAAGATATAGAAATAGAAAGGGCGATATTTTCACCAATGTTTTAGGAGTTTGTGATCCATATCTAAAATTCATTTATGTACTATCCGGATGGGAGGGTTCTACTTCTGAAGCTCATGTTTTGCGAGATGCTTTAGCGAGAGATAATTCGTTTCAAGTTCCAAGTGGTAATTTATTATACTACTTGTTAAATACCCAAATTTAGGTATAAATAACTAACAATTCTTTGAAACCTTTTATATTGTTGATAAGTTTTATCTTGTGGATGCAGGATATGCTATGGACTTGGTTTTATAGCACCTTATCGAGGAACTAGATATAAATGGACTGGAAACAATTGGCCTCAAAATTATAAGGAGTTATTTAACTTACACCATTCAATTGCAAGGAATTTAATTGAAAGGTCATTTGAGTTGTTTGAAAAGTGATGGAGTATATTGCATAAGCCTTCATTTTTCAATATTAAAACACAAATTAGGATTATAAATGCATGCTTTGTGTTGCATAACTTCATTCGAATCGGGCAACAAAATGACCATGTGCTACAAGATCAAGATTTGGGGTTTTTAGCTTCCGTGGATCATGAGATATCAAATCATTCTACATTAAAGAGTAATGCAAATAGGATCACAAGTGTCCATGTTACTGATCAATGGACTACTTTTCAAAATACATTAGCAATGCAGATGTTTCATGATTATCAAGCAATAGGCGCTAGTAATTCATGATTTTCCAAGCATGATATGTTAATTGAGTTGGAACTATCTCATGTTAAATTTATGTATGAATTGTTAGCATTTAATCATGTCTATTGATTGTTTTTGTTTATTATTGTTCTTTATTATTTAGCTTCATGTTTTTATTATGTTCTTTATGTTTATTCTATTTATTAATTTTGTAGTTATAATCATTTCAAATAAATAAGATGACGAAAAAAACTAACTAACTAAAGCAGAGGAAAAGAAAAGACAAGCAAGGTAATGAACATGAAGGAGATGACAAAGCTTACTTCTGTAGGAATATACGAATGGAGCATTCATTAGTTGATACACTTTGAGAAGAGCACTAGATCAGTCACAAAAGAGATGATGGTTGGAAAGCAGTTGCTTACAACATCGTTGCTGCCACATTGTCTGCACAATTCAATATTGAAGTAAGTGCTCATAACATACGAAATTGTGTTAAGACGTGGAAAAGGTATTATGGTATAGCTAGTGATATATTACGTCAGAGTGGATTCAGTTGGGATGCAACAAAAAAGATGATCAATGTAAATGAACAAAATGTCTAGGATGAGTATGTGAAGGTAATTTAATATGCTATTATATATTTTTATGAATAAAAATTTTGTGGTAAATAAACGGTTATTTATTTTTGACTTTCTACTTGATAGTTTCATGAATATGCTAGACCTTTCCGGTGTGATTGCAAACTAGGATGATATGGTGGATTTATGTGGCAAAGATAGAGTTACTGGAGAGGGTGCTGAAACATGTGTAGAAGCTGCTAAGGTTATGACCCATGAGATTGAACTCAATAATATTGTTGATTTGGAAGGTGATACACCTAGTTTTGAGAGCTCTCTCGTTGATGATGTTTCACCTAGCTCTAGTTGTCCAAAGAAAAAAAATCAAACACCTTCTTATATTCCCCCACCAAATAAAAGAGGTACTACTAATGTTCTTGTTGACTCAAGCACTAAAATGGCTTTGTTTTTGGAACACTTTATCAATTCTATTACACAAAAACTTGATCCAACAGAAATATATAATGAAGTCATTGCAATTCGAGATAAACAATTGAAGGCATGCACTTGGTTCATAGAACATGAGAAACAGTTTCTCATGTTGAAGGTAATTCCAATTGAGAGAAGAAAAAAAAAAAAAAAAGGGATTGTGGTTGATGTTTATTTCACCAAGGGCATAGAGACATTTCACATTCGGTTGACATCTTTCATTTGTTATTTTTATTTTATTAAAACATTATTGGAATAATTGGTTTGACCATTTCACTATTTTGTTGTCGGTGAATTAAACTTTGTTTAATTGCATTATTTTTTATAATATGTTGTCATGGTTAGTTGCTACTAAAACTTGTTTGTAACAGTAGCACTTGTCATGGTTAGTTGCTACAACAAGTACTGCTTTTAAAACTCATGTTTTATAACAATGCTTGTCATGTATTGCCAGTTTTTTTTTTAATAACAATATGGTTCATAAATTCATAAATAAAAAAAAGATGTGTTGTAATTTCCGTAGAGAATTCTCTAATAACTATCCAAAACATGTGAATTTGTAGTTGTTGGGGTCTTTTTCCTTCAGAAGACTTGGATGGGCTGCCATAAGTAAAGTGCATCAAGCCTTTATGTGCCCCATTCCTTAGTTAGCAAGAACTAGGTTCGAAACACTCCGAAAATGGGTGGATCTTAGGGAGTACTTTGTTTGGACTCCTCATTAGCTCCTTGAGTTGGAAATGTGTTGAAGAAAAATGTGAACCTCCCAATATAATTTCACCACCACTAATTAAATAATAGGGTTTTATTATTTTAGGTTCGACCCATTCGAGACGCAAGCCTCTTAATTACAATCCCTTGCTTCAAGGGAAAACCCTTTGATTCCATCATAAAGAAACAGAACGTGTGTGTTTGGTTTTGTGACTGCCCCAAAGTTGCACCTTAGGGTGCTGTTTCCCTCTTTTCGGCCAAGGTGGCCGTTGGAAGGAACTTTTGGTCCTTCTTCTCTTGGATTGCGTAGGCGTGCCACCACCAAGCCACTGATTGGCTCGAATGGAAAAGGTTGGATTGTTATGTTCGCGCTTCTGACTTCTAACCAGTCAATTGATCGGCCAAGCAAGGAACCTCCTCTTGGCCTAGGTCCTTTCACTTCCTCGGGGTCGAGGATGGTTAGGTTTTGTATGGATACTTTAGTATTTTTGAGATTTTAATGATAATGATGCAAATTAAATTAAAAGATGGGATTGAACTTAAAGACAAGAATTAAAATGCAATAAAGTAAATCAAAGCAATAGATAAATGTAAATTAAACGAAGAATGAAACAAGAACGATATAAATGATAAAGACAATAAAATAAAGCAATCTGAAATTAAATTAATCTTAAAGAGAATTCGATAACAATTAAAAATAAAGCGATAAGCTTGAATCTTAAAACAACGTAAAGGAAAATGCAAGAAATTAAACTTACACTAACGAAAGTGAAGGACTGATCTAGTCTACTTGCTTGGAAAATAAAAACCTAGTCTAGGGATAGAAAATTGAAAGACAAAAAGTAGGTTTTTGTGTCTGATGTCGGGGTCTTTGCTCTTTGTCTGATGAGGTTTATATAGGGGCATTGGTCAGCCCATGGGCTGGCCATTAAATGACCAAAGGTCAACTTCGTTCAAATCTTTCCTTGTGTGGCTTCCTAAATCTATGGAATTGATTCGAATGAGATCATTAGATTGCAAATCTGATCACTTGATTCTCTCCTCCTTAGGAATGCTCCAGATTGACATCGTTCTCTTTGATTGCTTTCCTTGAATGGATCTTGTCACGTGCATGAAAATATCTAGAGATTTTGGGCTTAACATCTGGTCAGACGATGTGGCTTCCGGAGTCTTTAATTTTGATTGAACAGAATCCATCGATGTTGGGTGACTTGGAATTTCAATGAGTTCGTCTAAGAAACTTGGCCCAGGTCTTCATGTTTTTTTTATCTTTCAATATATATATATATATATATATATATTAATATATAGAAAGAGAACTCGTAGGCCATTTAGTTGGCCTTATACATATATAAAGTATAATATGTAATATACATATATTGCTCACAACTATCATAAAACTCATGCCAAAACACCAACCAATTCAGCCAACATTTCCATTCCATCCAGCCGCTATCTCTCCAGCCAACTCTTTGGCCAATTCTTTCCAGCCAAGTCACGTTACTTGCTTTATAATATATATATATATATATATATATATAATATTATGTATTTATTTATTCAATTGGTTCAAAACGTCATGTGCATTTGAATAGCCAACCTTCCATCTCAAAACAAATATATAATAATACTTAAGCTCATATATATATATATATATATATATATATATATATATATATATATATTATAGAAGGGAATCCGTAGGCCACTAGTTGGCCTTTGAGTGAACTGCCAGCCATCAAACATCTCTGCTCAAGTTGAATCACACAACCCAAGGAACATCCAATCACATCTCCCCTCTCAAAATACAAATATATATTATAACAAATGCTAATCAAAGCCATAAAAGATCAAACTTCCAAGCAGAATGCCTATTTTGGCTATTCGTCTTTTCCTCAACATTATCCCCACCATTTTCTCTTTGAAATCTGATGGCCATTAGCAATATCAAAGTAACAAGTTGGTAAGGGATGGCTTAACTCTTCATGCTTTCTAACCTTTTCATCTTAGGCTTTGAAGATGGTTCCCAACTGAAGATCTTCAAGCATTGAAACTTACTTCAATAGGCATATCTCAAGAGAAGAACTGAAGCTTTGGAGACATGGGAAGAGGAGCTTGAACTTCTTGACCTGACTATTTTTTAGACCACACAAGTGAATGGTGAGAGAATCTAAACTTCTTGGATTATTTGGCTGAGCATGTATTCCAAATCAAAGCTACTTAGTTTTTCATTTATTTAATGCCATTACAAATGACAATTTCTTTATTTGGCTAAACCTTGCAGAATTGAGTCCCACCTGACTTGGTTTGGCTTGAATTTGGTGACCACGTCCAAACAGGTGCCTACGTATCCCCTGCGAGAATCAAGCCACTCGTAGTTCAAAGAATTGCAATGAATAAATGACTCATTGCAAAAGAGGGAATTTGAATGAATTTGATTGAAAAAGTGTTTGAGTGAATTTAGTTGAATAAACTAGGGATTCGATTTTGATGTGTGTTTGGGGTGAATTTGGTTAAAAATGAACAAGGGATTCAAATTTGGTTGCGGTTGCGTCTATCAGCATGCTAGACTGCCTACGTACCCTTGATGAGATCAAACCAACGTAGTTCTTTTTGATTTGGAAATTAATGGGTAAGTGTGGCCCACCAATCAAGAATTTGTGTCTTTGAGACAATTTGGAGATTTTCATATTTTCATAGGTAAATGACCCATGAGAAAAATTGGAAATTAATGGGTAAGTGTGGCCCACTAATTGAGAATTTGTGTTTGCGAGTTTTGAATTTAATCTTATTGAAATTTGCATGGGTAGATGACTCCATGGGAACAATTGGAAATTAATGGGTAAGTGTGGCCCACTAATTGAGAATTTGTGTTTGAGAGATTTGAATTTAATCTCATTGAAATTTGCATGGGTAGATGACCCATGAGAATTTCTTATTGTTAATGTCCAAGAAAAATAATGAGCAATTTTGATTAACCAACTAATTTCCTAAAATTGACATTTGCACTTGGAAAAGTGTTTTGGCGAATTTGGTTAAAATAAACAAAGGATTCGAATTTGGTTGCGGTTGTGTCTATTGGTATGGTAGACTACCTACGTACCCTTGATGGGATCAAACCAGCGTAGTTCCAAATTGATTTGGAAATTAATAGGTAACTGTGGCCCACTAATTAAGAATTTGTGTTTGAGAAATTTGAATGTGATCTCATTGCAATTTGTAAGGGTAGATGACCCATGAGAAATTTTGGAATGGTTTTACACCATTTTTCCATCGTCAATATCAAAGAAAACTAATGGGCAATTTTGATGAACCCGCTAATTTAATTTGATCATTGACACATGCATTTGTATCCATGCATGATTTGAGATTAATGGGCTTTTGTGATTGATAAACCCGTTAATGCATATTGATGCTCCTTTGGTATCTTTTGAAATTAAGCTAGATGCTCGGGGCATGACCAATCATTTATTTGGACTGGAGTCACTGTCACAACGTGGTTGAGTCGCTTGACACTCCTTTTTGAATAGCTTCCTTACCATAGTGATTGATTCCCACTTGTTTGGGCCTAAATTTGGCATGCCCAGTCCAAAGTCAAAAAAGCCCACGACCATGTTGACAACCATCAACGAAATCGGGCCAAGACTGTGCATTCGAGCTCAACAAAGGAAGCCCAAAAATGTTAAAACCGCATAAAAGGCCTGGGCCTTGAAAGAAACCCAAATTGAGCCTGAAACCAAAAATGGGTTTGGCAGGTTCTAAGTTAAAAAAGAAAAAAAGAAGCCCAGAGGAGAAACATACTCACGTGATTTACCTAACTTTGAAAAGTCAAAAATTGCAACTAAAGTCACAGAGAGAAGTTACAGAATTCATGAATACACGCCTGCAGAAAATTTCTCCAGTCTTTTACAGACAGAAAAAAGATCAAAATCTTTTTATATATATATAAATATATATAGAAAATTCGGCAGGCACTATTCTCAAAGGATACGCAGACTGTGTTTTCTAAAAAGAAAGATAAGCAGGAAACAAGGAGTTGCTAAAATGGAAAATCACACTCACCATCACGGTTTGAAAAGCAGTTAGAATTCATGAATACACGCCTGCAGAAAATTTCTCCAGTCTTTTACAGACAGAAAAAAGATCAAAATCCTTTTTTATATATATAAATATATATATAGAAAATTCGGCAGGCACTATTCTCAAAGGATACGCAGACTGTGTTTTCTAAAAAGAAAGATAAGCAGGAAACAAGGAGTTGCTGAAATGGAAAATCACACTCACCATCACGGTTTGAAAAGCAGTTAGATTGGAAAAAGGAGGTATGGCGCCCCATCAAAATACAAGGAAGTGACTGTCTCAGGAAATGATTATTGAGTGCCTAACTGCCAGAAAATGGATAGAACTCCCTTTCCTTTTCTTTTAAAACTAAAGATCTTTTGAGATTGTTTGCTGCCCATTATTAAAAAAAATCAAAACTCCCGCTCCCAAAAACATTTCTTATAAATACAAGAGAGAGTAAACAGAGCAAAGACACACACAATCAACACAACCAAAAAATCAGTCAAAAGACAAACACCCAAAATGATCACTTGATCTCATAGAACTTTCAAGCAATTTAAAACGAGATTTCTCTCGTTACAAATTTGGTTCAATAAAGCCAAGGCAAGCAGAGTTTGAGTTTTCACAAATACGAAAACCTCAACAAATTTATGGAGAGCCCTGACCAAGCATCACAGATACCACAGTACAGTTCCAGCTTAAGTCCAGCCACTTCTGCCCCCTTTCTAGACTGAAGAAGTCCCAGTTCTGCCCATCTAAAAGCCTTCCAGGGCTTGAAATAGATTAAAGCTCTGCCAAACTCAAGCTTTGGTATCGATTTGCAGTTGAAGCCTAGTAGTTGAAGTTGTTGAAAGTCCAGTCCAGCCCAGACATACCCAGTCCAGCCCAGAACAGAAGCATCTACCCAGACATAAATGGAAGCACAACCCTCTTTTTGTCTTTTTATAGTCAGTTTTTCCTTTTTAAGCTTTGTAAAAGGAAGTTCTACCTGGAAGCGGTTCATTCTATTATCATTTATTCTGGCCAGAACTACCAATTTTGTGCTGAGAAAAATTGTGAAGTCCTCACCAGTCTGAGGTAGGAAAAGAACTTACTTGGGAGATATTCCTCACCCAAATTCACAATCGCTTGTTCAAAAATCAGTAACTTAGGGCACAAGTTATTCATTTTAAAAGAAGTCTGCTAGGATTTTCATGGCTAGCAGTGGCACGCTCGCATACTAAAGAAAGTTGACTTGTTGACTAATCAATGGTTTTCAAGACAATGGGGAACTTTACCCTACCATCACAGGAGACAAATCAAAACAGGTGAACACCACATTTCTTAGTGGGGCTTTTGAAGTGATTTTGTACCACTTAGGCTTTTGATGTGGTTTTACATCGATGAAGCTTTTGATGTGATTTTACAACACTTCATGAGCTTTCATTTGCTGCCTTGGGAATTAATGGGTGCTTTGGATTTGAACCCACTAATCCATGATTTGTGAATTTAAGAACTCGGACAAATTGTTTGCCAATCGGATTTTTAATGGATAATTCCATTGAGCTTGAGATTTGTAATGGGATGAGCCCATCGTATTTAATACCATCACATCTTGAGATGCGAGATTGGAGACGTCAGGTCTTGAGATATTTACTTTCACTTGATAGCCAATATTTTACAAGGCACAACTTAGACTGTTCGTTGGCTCCCAGACTTGTTGCATGGTCTTTGTGACTTTGTACAACAAACCTATGAAGCCCCACTTCAACTGATTTGGCAGTCCCTGATTGGCTTAGCTTTGAATTTGAGCGGAACTATCATTGTAGACGGACTTGAG